>JAACJT020000355.1:0-13673 GCA_009936485.2 Gymnarchus niloticus | reverse complement strand
AGTCTGTGATGATGTGGCTATCTCTGTATGTGACGGTGTAATTCAGTCTGTGATGATGTGGCTATCTCTGTATGTGATGGTGTAATTCAGTCTGTGATGATGTAACTATCTCTGTATGTGACGGTATAATTCAGTCTGTGATGATATAACTATCTCTGTATGTGAAGATGCAATTCAAACTGTGATATTGTAACTATCTCTGTCTGTAATGATGTAACTCAGTCAGGAATGATGAAACTATTTCAGTCTGTGATCCTGTAACTCAGACAGACACAGTGTGACTATCTCTGCCTGTGATCCTGTAACTCCGTCAGTCATGATGTAACTATCTCTGTATACGGTGGTGTAGCTTAATCTGTGATGATGTGACTAGCTTTACCTGTGATGACATATCTTGGTCAATGATGATGTGATTATCTCTGTTTGTGATGGCGTGACTTAGTCTATGATGAAGTAACTCTCACTCTTTCTCTTTTTACAAGTGATGATGTGACTGTCTGTCTGTCTATCTGTCTCGGCCTATAACGGTTTAACTCTTGCTTTCTGGCTGTGATGGTGTAACTCTCTGTCTCTCTCCCCCTTTTATGGTATAGCTGTCTTTCCTGTGATGATGATAACCTTGGAGCAGTGATGACTGAAGGCTTCTATCACAGTGAAAGAGAGAAAGACAGAAAAAAACACCTTACATAGGCTAGTAAGTGTCTTAGATGTTCATTCAAAGCAGGGAGCAATCAGACAGGAAAGTGCTGACACAGCTACCCTCCAGGGCGAAGGGTGGTGGGGATCACCAGGAAGACAAGCCAGAATGGTACGTCTTAATCAGGATGTGCTTTTCTGTGAAGACTGAGCCACAAAGAAGAGGACATTATTGATGATTGTTTAAGGTGTTCCTGCAGTTCCTGATATGTCAAGATATTTGAACAATGCTCTAGATTTTTCTTGTGAGAAATCTGTCAGCATTAGATAATTACCTGGGACTCCCATATGGGAGGATCTTTCTTGATCACTGAAGCATTTTAGGAGGTAATCTTTTTGAGCAGCTTTGCCCCTAGCGAGACCAAAGTGAATGACAAAAGCAATATTCGAAGCCACGTTCTGCTCGTCGGTAAAAGGTGCAATGCTCCTTTCAGCCTGTTAATGAACTGTAAAAAAAAAATCACTGCAAAGTCAGCACTGCGAGTAGTACTTGCCAGGACATGAAGCACCTCACCGTTCAGTAATCCAATACACAGTTATGCTCTCCATCACGAATGCTGATTTCAACAGTAATAACCACACTACCCCATTATTTGAACATGAGGTTGGTTTGTGGGAGCCATAAACCCCCAAGGTTCTCTCTCTGCTACCAACTGAGCCTCTAAAAACAGGAATAGGCATACCCTTCCAAGTCCCAGCTCCGACACATAAGGGATTGCCTGCTTCTCCTGTATGGGAGTGATGCCTGGGATGCTTAGCAAAGGCGGGACAATTGCAATCCCATACAGGGATAATCTGTGGACCTTGCTATGAAGTCTGACCCCAGTTTTCCGGCTCCCCTGCATCATCTGCAGGATGGGGTGCTAAAATCTCCTTCTCATCTGTTTGTTTCCTCATGTTTCTTTGCTTTTTCTTAATGCCAAGGCTGCCGTGCATCAATGGCCGACATGCGTGGGCACAGAGTTTAGTGCTGGCATCAGGACAGCCTTTGATACAGTACCGAGCGTCACCAACGGTGCTCAAGAAGCCGGTGACGGCCATGAAGGATTCCTGGGACTATCTCTGCTTGCAGGGTTCGAGCCTCATCTCAGAAAATCCAGCATCTAAGCGTGAGGTTTACGGCCGACCTCACGGCACCACTGGGCGAAGACTCAGTCACGAATTTCAGCACTGATGGAAATGCCAGGAACCATGGATATCTGCAGAATGAGTCATGCTTTGTTCCACTGGGAGTTTGGGAATTGTGCGCAACATTTGACTTTTAAAATCAAGCTCCGTTTGGAAACCCAGTAGATTTAACGACGTGACCCTTTTTCGCCATTAAATATATATATATGATTTTTAAAATGGTGGATTTTCACAAGACCAACTGCCTGACAGATACACTTCTAGGACAATATACTGTATATTTCTCTATACATCATTTACATAAAATTCCCTATACAATTAGAATTATTAATGGCACACTGCACCCTCATATAAAAGCTGTGCAACTGACACAAAAAAATGTTACCCAGTGAATTCATGATTCACTTTTCTAAGTGAATTCTAAAAAGTAAAGTTTGGATGAATTCCCTGTGGAAATTCAAGTGTGGCACCAATGTGGAATCATTTTTTAGAAGGACCAGGTGGTGGGAAGGAATTACAGGTGAGTGTGCGAGAGGGTAGGGCTGAGCTCAGGTTGCTGGGACTACATCTCCAGGACCCATCAATTAGACAGCTGTCCAATAGAGATCAACAGAGAGAAGTGACCCAGTGAGGATGCCAGAAAGGGAAAAACTTATTGATGCCTGTCCGGTAGCTATAAACCGATAAGTTATCCAAGGCCACACCCCTTGCTCCACCCTCACCCATCTTGCTGCCTTCTTCCTGGCCACCCTGATTACTTGGTGGTCTGCTCAGGGTGGGCACTGTAGGCTGTCTTTGCTGTTACCTTTGAAGCTACTGCTATTGGCTGGGCCACCCCGGCGTGGCCCTCACCACCACATGCTGAAGTTTTGCAAAGTGGAGATGCTCACAGTGGAAGTTCCTGTCCTGCCATTCACCCACCTGATGTTTGACAAGAACGAAACAAGGGTCAGGTTATTACTCGGCACTAATTTCTATTCGCCTTCCATTATAGTAGCAATGCTGCCCTCCATATCGGGTAAAACAACAATAAGAATGGAAGTAGGGGGCCCATCGGATGGAAATGACCAGCACGGTGGGGGTGGGAAAGGCTCAGTTAGCAAAAAGCTTGGATGCGGTCTTGGCCGTGTTGGGGGGGGAAGCTTCAGGATACCCACTCCGGTAATGTAGCGTGGAATCGCTGGCTTGTTATTTATGACAGCTGCCATAATCTTTTAAGATTACTTTTCTGTGGCGGTAATTAGTGGGGAACGCTTCAGGAACGATTACGCTGCTGCGTCCCGTCTTGACGGGTCCAGTGCACCGCCTCTCCTGCCTGTGATCCATGGGAAATTCAATCAAGTCAGCATCCTTCTGGGAGTTTATTAACACTTAGCATCTGAAAAGGGTCTTTGAAAGACAACTATGCTTGACTGACCGCCAAAAATGAATATTTAATGACATGAATATTTCACCACTCTCTTTTGAGTCATTTTAGAAAGCCCCCAAGATTCGGGCTATTTTTTTTCTTCAGAAAAAGGTTTTTTTTTTTTTTTTTTTATGAAATTTGTAGCAAAAGCAAACAAAACATTTAATTTAATTTTCCTTTGAGGTAAACAAACACAATAGAAGATTTTAAAACGGTAAGGCTTGGACAAGACAATAGACCATATGGATACACCCCACAGTAATAAAACAAACAGCATTTTTTTGCAGGGACGAACACAAACACACGGATATATACATAAACAGACACACCAGCACATGTACTTGCAAAATAAACCATTTTTTATTATTTCTCAGTACCCATTCATAATGACGAGAAGATATATTTTAGTAAATGTGTATGTTTATATGTATGTCATGCATAGTACGACTGAATCATGCCTTCAATCTACATTTTTTTTTTCTTTGTTATTTTTAACAATCAAGGATTTTCATCCTTTTTCTGAATAAAAGTCTCTTACCATCCTTTTGCAATTCATAACCAGGCAGGAACATTGCATAAGGGCAGGAATTTAGCAATAAGCAATAAGGGTGATTGTTTGGTGACCGTGGGTCCGGAACAGAACATCAAAACACAGAACAAAATACAGAAAAAAAATATACGGGGTTTTATTATTTTTGAACTGTGAAGTCAGATGCACAAACACCACACTCACTGCTACAACGTACCACGTGTTTCACAGCTGTGCGTGGTGTGTGTGCATCTGAAAATAAATATAAGTAAATAATATTTGAAGGGTTAACGGATTACGTGGCTAAAGGATTTGCTGTTACAAATGATTAGCGGGTTCTGCTGTTGGACCCTAATTACAAATTCGATAAAAGTTTTGGTAAAACAACAGATTAATAGTAACCAGCTTCTCTGCATAGCTCTATATATTCTGAATCGATTCTTCAGTTCCATTACGCGTTTAATTTTGATACGTTAATTGATTATGTCTAACAATGCTTGAGATTTAATGTGAGTATTTGTAGGAAAAACCAAGCGAAAACGCATTGTTTGTTTTGATGGGAGCGTTCGCTGTTTTTGTATGAGGTGCCGCAGCCACGTGCGGGCGCCGAAGCGTTTTGCCGTTAGCATGGCACCGCCACATCTGACGAGGCAGATGTACCCTCCGGGGCAGAGCCGGAAGCCTAGCAACGTCTTTTTCTAAATAAAGTAGCCGTGAAAAAAATGAAACAAAACAAAAAGAGAGACCTCAGGCCACACAGTTTGGGAGCGCATCGTCAATTCGGACAGAGAGCGGATATAAAAAGACGCAGAAAGTCCGGTTACGATGTACAGTTGCTTTCCACGGTCTCACGCGTTTCACTTCTCCCTTTCAACAGCAGACAAACTTCCTGCTGGTGCTTTAAAATCCGCCTCTACCTCAGTTTTACAAAATTCCTCAAAATAAATAAATTAATTAAAAGTGATACATGTGCCATAAAGGTGTCTTTTTCGAGACGTTAATATATATGTGAAAAATTATTACCTTTAATTCGGATCTTAATTTATAATTTTTTTTAACTCGTTCTTTGTTCTGTGTTAAACAGTTATTTTAATTTTTAAAAATCCTTCTATGTTTAATCACAACCTATACTATGAATAGTGAAATATAATGATAAAAAATGAAGTAACTAAGCATTCAGTGTCGACGTTTTTATTAAGCTTGGTAATCTAATTAATTAAAGATTTCATCAGTCTTAATGATGCATTGACCCTGGATTGGATAGCAGATGGATGGAGGAATGGATGGATGGATCAATCTTAATGAATCGCATCCCATGTCAGGAGGGAAGCAGAGATGGTTGTAGTCAAATTGTCCATAGTGTGGCTGGCGTCTGTTGCCGCGCAGTTTGGTCCAGACGGTGTGATGGGCACGCAGGGTCCTGGGGCAGCGGAGCGCCTTGTGGGCACCTGTCACACAGGGGCTGTCACTCTAGCAAGAGCGGTGGGGTGTCGCAGCCGTCCGTTGGCAATGGTGTGACATGGCGTCCCGTACTCCATGCCTACATGGACCACACGCTGGGATGCTGCCATTTACACAGTTCGCCCGCTGAACCCATATGGCGTGAGGACAGTGGCCCCCCTGCCCCCCCAAACCAGTCCACTGTTCCTCTTCAGCCAGTGGTCTTAGCCCTCTTTCCTTTTAGCTGTATTTGCATGAAGCTGTCCTATCCCCCCTCCCCCCCAGACCCCACGCAACAGGATTACACCTCTGGCATCATCCATCACAAACCCTGCTTCCACCCACACCGATCAGGGCCGCAACCTCCTAAGACCCAGAATGCCGAGTGGCTGGAGAGACACTTCAAGAGTGACATAGTGGATTATCCCAGCTTAAGTGGAGATCCTGGATCTCCATGGACAAGGCAGACAAGGCAGACAGGCCATGGTATGATTATCGAGCAAAGTCACAGTGGTTATTCCCTATGTGCCAAGGGTGTGCATCCTCCTCCCCCTGCTCCACATCACTCATTGTCCTTCCTTCTTCACTTTCTCTCTTTTTCTCTCCCATCCCCTTTTTACTGCTCATAGATAAATCCTATAACTGCTTCTCCAGGAAGTGCTGGAGCCTCTCCACTGTGACCTTTGACCTCTGGTGGTATAACCTTGGCAGACCAAAAGAGGGCAGCATTGTTCTTTTGATTAAGGGACTGGCGTCTCACGCCCCCCCCATGTTATCTGTTGGAGGCAGTACGATCAAAGCGTGCCAGGAGACAGCTAATTGCTTTACTTTACAAGCAACAGTACTTTTTTGAGTGATTTTAGTTTTCAAATTGTTTTAAAATTGCATTTATATTACTCACTTAAATTGCTCAGCTGAAATACTTTAAGCATCTGGGAACTGACTTACGTAGTTGACACATTTGTTCATTTGAGAGAAAATCCTTATCACTACAATCCAAAGTGCTCTTTGGAAGAACTTCATTCACAGATGGTGCATGAGTTAAACTCACAAAGAATGGCTTGGTGTAGGACTCAAGATACATACGGACAAATCATTTCTTAAAGTCCCTTTAATACCTATTTTTATAATGCCACAAAATGATTTCATTCTAAAACAAATTGAAGAAACAAAAAATGTTTCAGATAATTAACTTTAAATTACATAATTTTGATAAGGGATATCTGTGTTATAAAGACAGACCCTCTGAATACCCACAATCCCAATGGCACAGGAGCTGGGCAGTTAATTGTGGCTCAGGAGCCATGATTAGAAGTTCATGGATTAACAGGGGTTTGAACCCACGACCCTCTTAAATGTGACTGAGAATGTGTGACGGTAGTTGGCCTTGCCCTGCCGGTGATAACACTGCGGAATCAGCACCGAAACCCATACCAAACTCAGAATGAAAAGTCACCTGGACAGCTCATGTTACAACATGCCGTCATCTTACTTTTCAGAGTAAAACTACAGCATTCTAACATTTTTTCCATTTTTTGGCAAAAACATGCTTTTCATCAACTTTTGTCTCAGCTACCTATTTCAAACGTTTACTTTTCCAGCGAGACTATTGAAAAATGCTCAACCTGCAGCAAATGAATTCCCACAATTCCCACATCCCATGTCATGTGACTGCAACAGGGCAAAGCCGAGAAATGGTGCGACGTCCTCAGGTCAGTGTTAACCCGCAGATGCAGCTCCGTGGTGAGGCAGCAGATACTGCTTGAACTTCAGTGCAGTTAGTAGAGGAGAATCTCTGCTTGCATACAGCACAGCGTCATGCAACTTTAATGACTCTTAAGCATGGCATTTTTCCCCGTGTTCTATTTTGTGGCTGGAGAATGCTTCGGTTTGCGCTGACATTTTTATAATTCTAGCCTGCTATTTATTTATGCACGATGGCTTTTGGCAGGGGAAAAACAGCACAATAGCAGAATGGCCCGATCACTAGCATTTCAGAGTGCTGATGGATTCGCAGTGTCTGCAGGACCTGCTTGTCGATGACCACCGGCCGTTTTTCAATGAGGCCTTACATCTCAGGGATCACCGGTGAGCCCCAAGCCTGAACTTTTGACACTGTGGGTGTTTGTCACGGCATGGAGCACCCAATCCCCTTCCTCACCCTGCTTGTCCTATGGTTTGGAAGTTCTTACTCTGCATTGCTCTACCCGCCCCTAACTCTGAAGCCCTTCATTTAGCTCAACGAGGTTAAGACACATAGCTGTCGACATGGGTTGATGCAGGGAAAAAATGCCCTGAGATTGGCACACGACTCTGTGTTTTGCCAGTGGTGCCCAGCAGGACCTGTGTGCAGTGTCCCCATGGAGATGAGGTGGCCCAAGGAGATGTTGACGGGCCGGGCTGGATGACAGGGAGAAGGGTGTCTGCAAGCAGAAGGTGTCTTGGTTCCGGGGCTGCATAATTTAGCATGCTCATTGAACGATGTTCGTTTTGTGATGTAACGACCTGATGCAACTGTGGGTAATGTGCTCCCCCACTCCAGGAGGTGAGGAGTGAGCTCCGTACGTAAGTCATGTCCCGGTCACAGCCTCCATACGGATCGCTCGACCTTCTGACGACAAGCTCTCATAGGGAAACAAAAACAGCCATAAGAGCAAGCGACTGCCAAGGGGAAGGTTATGTCTCTGAGTGGCTGAATGCAATGCAGGTTTGATGAAGGCGTCGAGGTGGAGTGGTCTACAAAGATCACCCGAATCAGGTCTGGCTTCTCAGTGTGATCGTGGCATGTGGATCTAAAAACGCTGGTCAGCACAGGTAAGGCTCCCTCTGGCCTGACTCTCACCTCCAGGAGTGAGGCAGTAGTATAAGCAGGACAGAAGCGGGACAGAAGAGGGACAGAAGCAGAGCAGGTGAGGGTCTAAAGTAGGACAGATGTGGACTAGAAGCAGGGCAGGTGTGGGTCTAAAGCAGGACAGATGTGGACCAGAATCAGGGCAGGTGTGGGCCAGAAGTAGGCCAGATGTGGGCCAAAAGCGGGACAAAAGTGGGCGAAAGCTGGCCAGAAGTAGGCCAGGAGTGGGACAGATCTGGGCTTGAAGCAGGCTGGAATGCACTTTCATCTATCATCTTTTGCTGTATTACTGTTGTAACGTGCTTACTCAGCCACTATCACAGGACACCGTTCACTGGAAGAGGCTTTTCCAAAAAACAGTGGGATAGTGGGGATCTTCCCTTGCGGCACCTTGTCCTTGGAAGGAGGACGGATTTTTTCAACCCGGGGAGTGGGGAGAAGGTGGGGGAGTCCAGGTCAGAAGGGCGATAGGGCATCAGGGTGCTCTGGGGGGCGGTGCAGCCTCGGGAGGGGAAGGGGGAAGACAGACAACTGTTCCTTAAAAATAGCAGTGTGCAGCTGCCCCTTCTCCTCATTCAGCAGCCTCCCTCCTGGTCCGGGAGCTGGGTGGCCCAGACCACTTAATTTCCTCAAAAAAAAAAAGAAAGCGCGTGGGGGAACATGGCGGAGGGCCGGCGGGTCCAGTTCGGCGCAGTAGACCACTCAAAAGGTTAATGCAGGCGCGGTTTTGCCCGGCTGGCTTCCATTACTAATGTACAGGGGTGTCGCTTACAAAATTACTCCCAATTGGCACAGGCAAGCGCCTCCGAACATGGCTAAGGGCTGTCCATGGAAATAATTTACGACCACCGGCAAAGCCGCTGCCGCATGTTCGCACATACTGCAGGTTGAGTATATCACACTCAGAGGGTCTTTCGTTATAGTTCAGTGACTCTGTCCACCCGTCTTGCCCCATTACCTCTGCCGTGCACCATATCATCTTCTGGAGGTGCTGTAAATGGGCGTGTAAATGCTTGGCAATGTGCCGCTGTGGAAACGGGCACCTAAGGGCTGAACTAGCTGAAGCTGGCTGAGGATCTCCGATGGAATTGAGATTCCTAATCTCAGGGAATGTGACCCAGACCAGTACTGCTGTCAGAGTATGCAGGCTGCGAAGCGGATCGGGTCAAAATCTTAGGCAGTTGGGGCTAAAAGGAGTGAATTTTCACAGTTTTTGTCGGAAAATGGTCACTTTATTTCAGTGCGACTTTGATCAGAGCGGATACACAACTCCCAGTGGTGATCCCTTCGCATGCGACTTCCTGTGGGAGCCCTTCCCCCGATGGAGCAGGAGGATTTTATTTTAGGGAGTGTGAGTCGGAGCAAATTCAATTGCATCTCATTGACTGTGCTCATTATGAAGTAGAAAGCGACGTCCACCCCCATAAGTATTTGGTGCCCTAGGACCTGACACCAAAACCCAGATAAGAATCGCATCCATTGTACTAAATCTGCATACATTTTCACCCTGTCAGGAATCTACTGGAGAGCAGGCGGCCACAATACGGGATGTTCTCTGAAGAGGGCTGGTACCCAGCAGACACAATGATGGGCAGGGGCTGTGGTACTTGTGTCTAAATGCTGTACCTTGGACAGGGGACCGCCTTCAGTGTTTACATGGGGAGATGCAACATCTGATGGGCTCATTCACCGCTGGTTTCATTAACCCTGCATGTCCTGCAATATTAATGCAATTGAGCCGTTCCCAAGTCAGTGGGCTGCCAGCCTGTTTGAGGTGGTTGGCCTCCTGGATGCTTGTGTAACCTGCGCTCTGGCGAGTAGAGAGGCAGGCTTGTTCTGCAGGGCTGCACAGTCTATAGCTCCCATAGATCAGGGATGTAGGGATGGACGTATGTTCGCATTATTTGACAGCACTCACAAGCAGGTTCACAACCTTGGTTCTTCAGCGCCTCCTCACTGCCATCTTTCTTCCTGTTTTTCCTTAGATGATTTCCAACTTGGGTTTGAATCCACTCTGAGTGCGTGGAGTTTGCATGTTCTCCATGCTTCGCAGGTTTCCTTCGGGTACTCCGGATTCCCCCCACAGTCTGAAGATGTTTTCTAAGCTGATTTACAATTCTAAATTGCCTGTAGTGTTTGATTGGATGTGTGAGTGCAGGTTTGACCCTGAGAACGTTTGGCACTCCGCCCTGGGTATCCTCCATCTTGTGCCCCCCCTGCCATGGAGAGACTCCAGGATTCCCTGCGATCCAGCATAGGATAAAGCAGTTTGGAAAATGGATGTATGGATGGATTCCTAACCCCCAAATTAACCCCCAGATTATCTAGTCAGGGGTGTCCCCTCAGCATCCAGATACTCACATCTGCCCCCATATATAGATGAAAAGGCATTTGTTTGATTTCACACACAGCAAGCCAACATTGAGCAGCCAGAGGGTGAGAAGCCCACCAGCCTAACCAGTCTAACCAGTCTAACCAATATCACAGCATGAGCCAGGGTCTCCTTTTTAGCAGCGTGGGACGCACTTTACTACAGACAGCACAGTACTGGCAAGACTCAGCACCCCTCGTTTTATCAAACACGCCGAGCGTGCCATCACAGTGCCACCAGATCCCGCTTTACTTCACAGGCAGGTGACAGAAAACGAGTTCCCGGGGGTTCGAGGAGTGTTCTGAGCGCCTGTTTCAGGCCTTGGCACCAAGCACTTTGGGTATTTTTACCTTTCCCTTGACGAAGACGCTCTCATCCACAGGAGTGAAAATTAATTACAATAAAAGCTTAATTGCGCCTCACGTAGGAACTGTATTATTCCATTTTGCGCAACTGGGGCGGGCAATACCACGACCTGATACACCCACATCAATTATGTGCAATCAGGGGAGGCAATGAAGCTTGGCATCAGAGGCTAATTCCCACCGCTGGCACAGGGAAACGTCGTTTTTATTTTTATCCCACTGCAGGACCACCACAGGAATCTTACTTTGACAATGCCGCACCAAAGGTTAAACTGACTTTGGTAATCCCCCCAGCAAATGCCTTCTCAAGGTCAACCAATTAGCACCAGAGTTTGTTTTGGGTGGGAACATGTATCCTGGACAGGGCTGTTCACACCCCAAAATGTGGGGGGAGGGGTGCGTGGTACGCTGTGTAAAGACGGCCCAGACTAAGATCCCAGCTTGGATGGAATGGACTTAACGGCTCCACAGAGCTAACCGGAAGCCTGTGTCTCTCCAGAGCCATCCCCCCAGCAGATGCCCCCTCCCCTCACTGGAATTTCACGGAGCCAAACAGCCCATTCACCTGTCAGCTGGGTACTTAGCAGTGTCCGGGCACCGCTGCTGCGTGTCACCATGTGGGGGATGGGGGGGTCTTTTGAACTTTGGGATATCCGTGCCACACGTGTCCCCTCGCGACTGATGAGAAGCATGCAGGTGGTGACTGGGCCGGCGTGACGCAGGCCATGCCTTAGTGATAAATGTCATTACGCTCCCTCCCATGTTAAGCCCCCCCACAGCCTTTCCAAACTCAGCTGCTGCTGTGACCTTGGACTAGGACCCCAGTCTGGCACAACAGAATTTGCTGTGTTTGTTCTGATCCGTTTGGTCGTAGACTAAATAAGCTCTTAACTTATTGGCTTTGGCCTTAAAGCAGAATCACTCGAACCTGTAGCTGCAGTTTCACTGGTGGTGCACGGTCTGATACTGACATCTGATACTGGTCTCATCACTTATTTAAAGTGTTGTGTCTTTATTATCCCCCAAGAAAGTTGAAGAACGGCCTTCAAAGGGGTATACATCAGGTGTCTCCAGCCAAAAGGACTCTTCGTCTCTCCCGGTGTCCCAATGGTATCTGCAGTGCCTCTCTTCCTCCTCCCCTCAATGCTTTTCTCCGTTTCCTCCTCACCACGCACACCGTGCTGCCATGACCACATCTAGATGTTCATGCACTGCAGAGTCCAGTGAAACAGCAAGAAGAAAAAAGACATAAAATATGACGTGGTGACAGGACCAAGAGGAGATTTTTATAACATTCCTGGCAAGCGTTTCCTGTGAAAACAAAGTTCTTAAGCTTTCAGTTTATGGCCTGCCTACGGCCTGGACCGATGCCTGTTTCTCTCAGAGCGGCAAAAGCTAAATCCTTATTTGGACGTTGGTCTTTTTCTCTCTAACGAAAGCAGACACATACAGTAGGAAGGAGAGGGACTGTTGACAAGTCTCTCTCCTACAGAAGAGACTAACAGAGAAGACTGAGAATCATGTGTTTCTCCAGCAGAAGCATCTCAACAAAGTCTATCCACTTCATAGAGGGTGAAGTCTTTGGCAATCAAACGCATACCTCAGTATGAATGGGCAGGCATCCACCATGAGGGCAGTGAGACACAGAAACTGAGGGGATTCTGGAAGACTCTCTGGTTTCATTGGAGATGCCCAACGAGAAATCAAACAAAATGAATTGCATGTTGACGATACACCACAATATCACCTGACTCCCAGGAACCATTCAGCTTGCTTTTATTTCAAGCTCGTATCATTCGTTTGTTGGCAAAAATCACAGTCCTCAGTTGGAGCACTTTGAAACCTGCTGAGACTGTTTTCGTCACCTCTAAACAGTCAGCCAGGTCATTTGGGTGCAGATCGACTTACAGAGCAGACTGTCTATTCAGAATGTGTACTGTGTGAGGCTGGGCCTTTGGGCGAGTGAATGGAGTTTGTTTTGGTCGTCTTGGCCATATTTTCTAAAACACTATTGACTTGGTGTGTTCTGCCTGACAACACATCCCCACTGGCCGAGCTCTTCGCCACCTGAGGAATCACGATGGGTGGGTCAAGTTAGTGGACCTAGCATCTGAGCCTAGTCATCTCGAGGGAATGATGAGTTTCCCGTCTAGACCTGAACTAGATTAAACGGTTAGACCAGAGTCAAACCCAGCCGGGCACCTGAGGGACTTTGCCATATGTCCCAAATGTGAGTGATTTGACCGAGAGAGTAAAGTAATACATATGTCATCGTACAGCCATGTACAAGTAGTTTTGACCCATCTGTCCATCACATTTGTACACTTTGAGCAGAGAACACTTCTGCTAAAGTGCTAATGGTTGGTAATTTGGTTAGCACCGCTTGCTATTTCTTCCTAGTCCCGTGTGCATGAATAATTAGCTTGGCCCTTTTTAAATTACGCTTCGAAGACTAAAGAGCGTAAACAGTTTTGTGTTTCGAGGTGGCGCTGTTTAAGTCCCTCTCTGCAGTAGGGGCTCTAGCTTACTTGGCACGCTGGGTGAAACCAATCTGAAGTGCCCCCAAGAACAAAAAAACCATAAGCGAAGATAAATTAGTAAGACCAAGGTGGGACGGTGAGAGGGCCAAACTGGGCTTCCCATGGCACCCCTGGAATGATGCTGTACTGGGCAGTTACCCATCTTACCCATGCCCAGATCTATCCCTGCCTCTCTGCTTCCCCTCCAGATGTAATTCTCTCCACAGCATGGCCTTGTACATGTCAAAGTTTTGGTTTGGGTTGGGGGGGGGGGGGGGGGGGGCCCCTTTTTTCAAGGTGGGGGGGGGGGGTGTTTCCCCCAGAGGGGGGGGGGGGGGGCCAACACCCCCCCCCACGAACAGTGGG
>JAACJT020000353.1:1818-20199 GCA_009936485.2 Gymnarchus niloticus | reverse complement strand
CACACACACACACACACACACACACACACACACACACACACACACACACACACACACACACACACACACACGAGAGGGACAAGAGCAGGTTCATTCCAAGCAAGACACCCACCTTCTTCAGAACACTGTCCAGGGTCTCGGGCCGACTGATGTCAAAGCAAATGAGCACAGCATCGGAGTCCGGGTAGGAGAGAGGCCGAACATTGTCGTAGTATGGAGAGCCTGAGGAGCACAGATTACAGCCTGGTCAACATGTAGAACTGGATTGTTTGTTCAAAACGAATGGAATGCTCATACCGACTGACAGACTATGGGGACTTCCCACTGACACGTAGTGATAGTAAGGATTCCCCAAAAATGGTGAGGGTCTCCATTAAAAACTCCCATCTCATTTTATCCCAACATTAGTGCCCCCCACGACTATAAACGTCACAGGAAGCCTCTGCCTCAGGCCAAACTGAACGACCACTGAATAATGGACTGGCTGACTCCACCCTGGAGGCATTTTTTTTTTGAAGGATCTTCCCCAATGACTCCAGCCAATCAGAGTCCACAGCCACCTAAGGGGGGGTGGGGGCAGCACCAGCTGCCACAGCCCAACGGGACATTGTGTGCCATGACAGAGGGAGGCCCTCAAGCAGCTTTTGGATGGACTCGCATTGTCTTTGCCGTACAAGGCACATACGGGGCGGTGCCGTGAGCCAGTGCCAAGCACGGCGATAACCCAGACAGACACAGAACTGGCCCGAGATTGAGAGAGCAATGGCATTTAAAAGGATGGCAAAACCCCCAAACAGAAGCAGACTAGAGGCAAGAATGCCGTCGTCCGTTGAACCTGCAGCACTTGGCATGGGAATTCCAGCTGAGAACCAGGGAGCGGGCTGTGGACTCAGAATGCCTGGGGGGTGGGGAGGGTTTGGGAGTTATCACGTTCTGAGGAAACCACTGGCAATAAAGAATGAGTGGCCTGCTGGGAGGAATACAATGCCTGTGACAAAGGCTGAGCTGTGGGCCTCTATGGGGAGGGGGGGACCAAAGAATGTTTCAGTTCTCAAGCTTACTGGAACTTACATAGACGGAGAATGGAGGTCTTTGGGAAGAGCTAATACACTAAACAAGCAGCACATACATACAGAATAAAATTGCTCTGCCATGCCAGTTTTTGAAAAAAACAGATCATTAAACTAGTCTCAGGCCTCATGAAAGACTTACAAGCCATGAAGAAATCGGAGCTGTTTTTTCAACTAGCGTATTAGTATGGACCCACCACTCCACCAGAACACCAATGAAAAACCCATGTTCTTAGCTTCAACTAGTAGTCGCTCACCCACCCCAGACATCTTGAACACCACCACATGCATGTTTTGCTTCCTGTCCCATCACCTGACACCCCACCAGCCGGGATTGATGAGGGCGTGCGGGCCAACTGTGAGTCAGCACCTCTGCAGTGAGTCTGCCCTGACCTCCAGAAGAGCTGCAACAGACCCTGGACCCCTGTGCACCTATACCAGAGAACACTGCAGCGGCTGAGAAGCTGCTTGGGCAGAGGGGTCCCTCTACACCAAATCCTAGTCTCGAAATTCATCGTCAATCCGCAGCAGTCCCAGGAGCCTCGTGCAGAATAGCCTGTTAAAAATGGCTGACAAGCCAGTTTCTAGGTTACTGGGAACACAACGGCACCAGCAGCCTGCAAGACTGGGATGCAAAGCTTTAGTCTGCTGACCGACGTTCCTGACTAACAGAAGGCATTGAGAGCAGCTGGCTGTCCTACACACTCTCAGTTCCACTTTAAATTACTCTGACCATAGGATTATGGAACAGGCTACAGCAAATGTCAGCCAAGGGCAAAACGGCATTTGCCACACTCTCGGGGCTACGTCTGGACGTCTGTCCAGTCTTCTTTCAGCAACTGATCAAAAACCTATTTCAAAAGGCACAGAACAAACCAAAACAGAGCATGGTCCTTCTGAAGGACCCAGCAATCATACACTTGCAATAAAAACAGCAACATTCAGATGTCTACAGATGTAGGAAACTGGGTTTCTCATCTTTATTTTCTGTCCCCCTAACAAGGTAAAGCCCTCCCCCCATCCTGAATGGGCCCCACACAACAAACGGTCCAAAAGTTCAAACCTTTCCTCTAAGGAATGTCAGGAATGTGACCGATTTGTTCAAGCCAGAAACGCAATCCTTTGACCACAGTGCATGTGAGCAAACAGAGGTTTGGAGCGGCCGAAGGGTATGGAGTGATGGCCTGGTATGTGTAACAGATCAAACTGCATTCAGGGAAGCGGTCTGTCAAATCCTGCCTTCCAGAGGCCAAGTTACAGAAGGAAGGTCAGCTACACACTGGAGAAAGACATGCTCAAGGCAGTCATAGCGGAGCAGATAGGCAGACCTCTACCATTTCAGATCAGTTCATATAAAGGGCAAGATTATTAACAACTAGCCTATACATTCCATAGATGCCATCAAAATACACTAATCAGCAGCACCCCCCAACAACACCTCCCCTCACGACAGCAGCAGATTACCCTTAATCATGTCAAAGCAATCACTAATTGACCTGCCATTTTCTCATTAACCCCATGACATGAAAGCCGAGCTTATTAACTCCTCCACAGCTAATCAGAGGACAAAAGACCATCCTAGTAGCCCCCGAAAACCCCAGCCCAGCACCTCCAAGGACAGGAAGCCAAGAGCGGATATTGATGAGCACTGCCAGACCAGCGGGCCACCTCAGGCAAGTGGGGGTGTCAATCCAACAGCTGCTCGCCTACAGGCCCTTCTGTATCAATTATCCAGCATCTGGAGGGGGCAGGGCTATTCAGAGAGTTAACCTCTTGGTGCTTTGCTGTGAGTAAATTGCATCAGGAGCTGCAAGACAGATACAGTACAACGAGTGACCAAAGAGTCTCCCTGAACTTTCTCCAAACAAGCTCCTGACCTTTCCGAGAGCACTGACATTCCAGGCATAACTCAAACCCACACTGCGACAATAGGTAACATTTTAAGATGTGTTCCTTACTTGAATAAATCCACCCACCCAGGTTTCACTTAAGAATGGGGGTGGGGACCATTCCTCACACTAAGAATAACCCTATAGCTCAGCAATGTTTTGAATACAGAGACCCAGCTAGGGGGGGCAGAGGTTGGGAATCAAAGCCCTCTACAGAATGAGATGTCCTGTGGATCATCCACCCCCCCTTCAGACTGATGCTGAGCGAGTAGCTGCCTTTCATGCCCCAAACAATGGCGAGCGTGGAGGCTTGCGGACGGCAGCTGTTCCTGGCCAGGGGCCAAACCACACTTTGAAGACGGACTCAACAGGAGAGTCGGTGTCGGGTTCACTCCATAACATGGGAGTCCCGACATCCCGGCTGCCTGGCACCAATAACAGCATGGACTCTCAGGAAGGCCCCCCAGGATGGCAAGAACTTGGGATGGAACTGCTAGTCATCAACCGGCTTCCCAAAAATTAAATGACTCTCAAAGGGATTTCCACCCTTGCCAACAAGCAGAGCCAGAGCTTCCCAGAAAGAGTTAGGCTGTGCCTGTGCAGCCCCCTGGCTGGCCAGGGAGTCACAGAGCCACAGGTCCAACCAAAGTTCCAGTTCCACACACACACACACACACAATATAGTGATCTAATTTTATAGAAAACAAGCCAAGTTCTGACTATATACAGACAGCCCTCGCCATGTTATTTAAACCACGATAGTTTCACCGCAACCATAATCAGGACAAAATATAAAAAAACTAATGTCCATTGTCCAGTCATTTTAAAAACATGCAATTTTCAAAACAGAAAATAAAGAACTGCAGAGAAGTACAAAACCCAGCTAACCACACACACCCATTGATCAAAGGGCGATTAGTCACAGACCAGTTGGTCAAGGTGCTTAATCTAAATCAAGCTACAAGTGCCAAATCCATCACTACCAGCGGGGAAAACCAGCCATGTCTCCTCCGCACCCTGATGAGTGGAAGTGGGCGGGCCAGAGGCAGACCATGAAGAGATAGAACACAGTCAAACCAGCCAGCATTCCAGTGGTCAGGCATTACTCAGATCATCTTCACAGAAGGGTTTTGCACAATGTAAGTGGACAGCCCCGTTTGTATGGTACAGTTAAAATTCCTGATTTCACCCCGGCAAACAGGGAACATTACAGGTACGTTACAGAAACGTTAAGAACGTAATGAGAACGTTACTGGACATTCCCTGTTCGCTGGGACAGCATCCCCCCCATAAACTTTTATATATATTGTGGTTTACCCAAGATCCAATAAGTCTTTGCCCACTAACATACACCCCGGGTTGGTTTACACACAACATGCCTCTTGTGACTGCAGGGTGGTCAGCACTTTGTCATACGATGGGGTCAAAGTTATGGTAAAAATTAGTGAAATTACAGTACAACAGCATGTCACCCCAGATGTTATACAACTAAGTTTGTACACTGAGATCTGACAGACACAGGGAATGGTGGGAGAAAGATTCAGTGGGAGCCTTAGTCACATTCCGTGACAATGGCAAAAATCCCAGTAAGAGGCGACTGTCAAAACACCGCAAGGTTTTTCATAACTCCAAAGGATTCACAAATTCGTTTTCATATTTCTGGAATGAATCATATGAACCAGGACAGAGAATTAACAGCCTGAAAAAGGCAGAAACTGAAGGGTTCAACATTGAAAGAAGCTCATCGCAAATTAAGTTCATGAATTTGAGCAACAGAAACGTTCCGAGAAAGCTTTACATCGGCGCTCAAGCCCTTACCTGAGGTGTCCCAGAGACTGAGTTCAATTCTTTGCGTATCGATTTCAAAGCTGGCCGTGTAATTCTCAAACACCGTGGGAACGTAGTTCTAAACAATAAACAAGCAGATGTTACCGGAAAGAAAACAACCGAAAATAATCATCAAGACACGTAAAATCTGAGGCCAGCTTACAATAAGAAATTTAATAAAGCTGTACAATGCCTATACTCTTTATTCCTAAGAAAGTGCCGGTTTGGTAGCTCGAGTTGGCCGTCTCGACTAAGTATAATATTTGGAATTAACAGCTGTTTCCAGCACACCCCTAAAGCTGAAAACTTCGCAACAGCTCATTTTAAAAATGTGTTTGACAACAAGCCGATGTGAATCAGCATGACGGAGGGGCGAATGCGCTCGGCGGCGGACACCCACGTACCTCTGGAAAGCAGTCCTTCGCAAAGACGTGCAGCAAAGCCGTCTTGCCACACTGACTGTCACCCACGACCACTATTTTGCATTTCACACTCTGGTTGGGATCCATGCCGGATTTAAGCGACAGCTTCTGGCTATGCCTTCTTTCCTTCATTGATTTTTTGTTTTCAAATAGCCCTGGAAAACACGGAGGTACACAAAGCCGATCCCTCGGACGGCGTCCACCTGGTCCCCACACTGTGATTGTTTCGCTCGCAGTAGGATGTCCTCGTTTATATAGCGGTCCCAAAGCCAATAGCTCTCTCACTTCTAAAGAGCCGAGACGACCCTCCCTCTGTCCCCACATGCAGACAAAAAGGCGATGAGTAGCGAAGCCGCTTGGAGAATAACTACGGGAAGAGCGCCCTCCATAGGTTTTTGAGCGACTCTCACCTGATGGATCCGTGGGGTTAAATTAAGTATCTAAAATTGCACGCCTTTTCTCAAGTGTTGCTTTCGTGCTAGGTTACCTAGGGCTTTGTAAAAAGTCAACAGCGAGTGATGCAGAGGAAGGTGAACACTGATCGTTAAGGCGACGTGGATGTCAATGCGTGTGAAGGATCAGTAGATGTCAATGTGTGTGAAGGATCGGTAGATGTCAGTGTGTGTGAAGGATCGGTAGGTGTCAGTGTGTGTGAAGGATCGGTAGATGTCAATATGTGTGAAGGATCGGTAGATGTCAGTGTGTGTGAAGGATCGGTAGATGTCAATATATGTGAAGAATCGGTAGATGTCAGTGTGTGTGAAGGATCGGTAGATGTCAGTGTGTGTGAAGGATCGGTAGATGTCAGTGTGTGTGAAGGATCAGTAGGTGTCAATGTGTGTGAAGGATCGGCAGATGTCAATATGTGTGAAGGATCGGTAGATGTCAGTGTGTGTGAAGGATCAGTAGGTGTCAATGTGTGTGAAGGATCGGTAGATGTCAGTGTGTGTGAAGGATCGGTAGGTGTCAATGTGTGTGAAGGATCGGTAGATGTCAATATGTGTGAAGGATCGGTAGATGTCAATATATGTGAAGGATCGGTAGATGTCAGTGTGTGTGAAGGATCAGTAGGTGTCAGTGTGTGTGAAGGATCGGTAGATGTCAATATGTGTGAAGGATCGGTAGATGTCAGTGTGTGTGAAGGATCAGTAGGTGTCAATGTGCGTGAAGGATCGGTAGATGTCAGTGTGTGTGAAGGATCGGTAGATGTTAGTGTGTGTGAAGGATCGGTAGCGCTGCGCATCGTGCGCTCTGACACCTCCCTAAGTCGGCGTGCTGCGCAAATTTCAGCCCACTTTCGCGAACGTGTGGCACCAAACCCCACATATGTGTGGAGGCGCATCAAAGGCCGTCTGGCCCCGAAACCACCTTTGAATTCCTAGGAAGACGAAGGAGTGAATTCAGCTAACTCCGCAATTACGAAATAAATTACTTTCTGGAAGATGGAAGCGGGTGGACGATGAGAAATTGGGGGGGGGTCTTAAAATGTACTCAGCGGTGTGGATTTCCAGAACCGCGGATCGAGAGAGCAAATGAGCGTCAAAAGTTTGTGCTGATTAAAAATCATTCGCGCCTGAACGCTTGAGTGTTAATTTCCCTGCGGTTTGTTGTAGTTATTTTAGACAAATGTAATCAAAACTTAAAAGGATCTTGCAAAACACTGGGCTTCAACGAGCTCCGGTTTTTCATTTCTTTATTTCTAATGAGAGAGAGAGAGAGAAAAAAAAAACGACGCAGAAACGAATGCCGCAGAGGTCTGGTCCGTATTTTGGGTTTCATTCCAGGGAGGATTAACTAATCTAATTATTACATTAAACCTGTACTGACAGCCAGATTGTCTGCTCTCCATTGACTGAATTGCTTCAAGTGTTAAACGTTGCCATTTAGGACATTACGCTAAGAACAGACTGCTGAGAGTCTTTTATATTAACACACAACTGACCGGACATTCAGTAGAACCAACAACGGTGCTACTGCTGGTTATGTTCGTCTGTTCGGTGACGGCGTAAAATGAGTGTTTGGTTTTGGTAACTAACGTGATTCAATTCTGCTAAGTAAATATAAACCTACATCTTCCAGGTTTACACAGGAGGTAATGAGGGTGTGGTGTTTGGGATCATTCACCCTGCAGTACAGACAGAGGTGTGGCAATAAGATAACGACATGGAGAATTTCCGCAGTTCAGTGGTGTGAGAGCTCTGCCAAGACTGAGCGTGTATCAGTGTGTAAGCATGGGTGTGAGACGATGTGTGCTTGAGTTTGTGTGAGCAATGCCAAGATCTACATGATAGGGTGATCATTTTTAACCTGGTGTATTGAATGTCCCTTTTGTCCTAGTACGCAGAAAGACCCTGGCGCTCAGTTGACGTTGTTCATACAATCGTTTTATTGTCTATTTCTTCATTCAACAAGAATTGTACACTGTCTAATGCATAGACAGCCCCACGTTGCTCAGACTGGTATCTGTGGACTTGGCACATGGTGGTGTCCTGCCTCTAAAGCTGAAGCCAAAGACTATCGATGGGGTGTAGCAGGCCGCCGAATCTCTCTGGCGCAGATTGCATGTGGAGACACTTGCATTTTGCGATATTAATCGCCGTTGCTGATAATTCATTATTAGGGTCTTTGGTTACGGGGGGGCACTATATAAAAATAAATTGAGATGAATGGAATATGACTGGATTCCAACCAGATCCCCCTCCCCCAAGCCCATATGCTCACTCAGTTTTTCCTGGGGAATCTGTCAGACTGAATCTACAAAAATGTAAGCAGTTTTGTGGCCTAGAATTGACTTAGGATGGAACTCAGAATCATTATGAAGAGTGATATTTTCTCTGGGATAAATATAGCCATCACCACTGCCTAAAGGTAAATGCTATAAAAAAGACCTGTACTAAAAAGATTATCATTTTGAGGAAAAAAAAACAGTAAAACAGCATTAGCTCCATGGCTGGTTATACCAACACTTTGGAATAACAGTCCAGGGTGCGAGTTGTGTGTTGCTAGAGCCTAATTGCTGTGGTTTTAGGTGATTTCTGTGACCGGACAGGATGAAGCCTTGGCTGTGGGCTGGGTCCTGTTGAGGGTTGTCATGGTGATTCAGTGTGTCGCCAGTTGTCCCTTGGGTCAGGCATCCGCTTGGCACGCCACTCTCACCGTCTCGCACTAGAGAGAGATAAGGAGTGGGAGCTGCTGGTGGATGGAGGGGTGTGAATATTGTGCACGTTTGTGTCTAAGCCACACCAGAAGGGCTTCCACGGGCCTGCTTTCCAGCCTGGCACAGAGGGTGGCCTGAGAGCCAAGATGGCTGCCCCCACAGGGTGGGGTCTGTGTACTGACATGGTGCAGGCATCCTCCCCGCTGATTCACAGCTCACAGAACAGGCGGACAATTTGACAGGTGTGGCACAGGAAGTTAATGAATGACTTAATCTCACATTACCATTAAAGGGTCACTGCAACTTTTTATCAGGAGTGAGCAAATTATCTTTTGTCTTTGTAATATTAACCATTTCCATAGAGATATAGCATCTTGCTTGCCTTTTGATAGTGTTTAAACAAAATGAAGCCATTGGTCTGGCGTTTATGTTTATCCAGTAGTTACCACGGTGTGCCTCATATTATTTTTGGTAAATGCATCAGAGAGCAGGCACATTTGGTCCTTTCCAGAAAGCAGGATTTCAAACTTAACTGAATTTATTAACTCGAAATTTGGGTATCAACAAATCCTGATGTCAGGATTTCAGTTTCCTCAAATCAGAATTCAGGTTTGACTATAGGATTTGTTAAACACAATTTCTGGAATGGACCTGTGTCATGTTTTCAGTGGACTCCTGTCCTGTTTGTGTAACATGTTCAGTATTCCCAAGTGTAAACGAATTTTGGCTCTTGACCTGGAGCAGTTCCAATTAAAAGTCAAGGGTAAATCAGCTAGGCGGCTCTTGGGATTTGAGTCCAAAACCTTTTGGCTGCTAGTCCACTTCCTTCAATGCCACACTTCCAGCTCCCTCCCCATAAACTCCCCACATGACCGTGGGTCTTTGAATACACGCACTTGCTCCAAGCTCATTCTGCCTCAAGTGTATGACTAACACTTCACTAGGTCACCATACTTCTTGCATCATACTTTATTCCCCCAAGGTATCTCGGTGCTGTATCACCCTGTCAGTGAAAGGATTCCAGCAGGTTTTCACATCAGACGTCACAAGGGAACCAAGAAGAGAAAAGTATTTTATAAAAAGCCCATGTTCCTACAGGTGACTTTAATGTATTTTTAATTACTCATCCCAATCCAAGTGAATTCCATGCATATCAGGTGTGAGCCTTCTTTGAAACCATTCCTGTTAATTTTTGGTTACTTTTACTTAGATGTAAATACTTTTTATGAACTCAGATCAGAAGATTCCTCCCTGGTTTCATTCCACAGGCTAATGCACGTATAGCTGTTACAGTAATTGTTTGTACTAATGAGTTTCTTCAAAACACCCATATCCATTTCCAAACATAGGGCTCAGTCTGCATTAACTGGCTCTAAATTATGATTTGAAAATAAAATTGATTGTTCCAAATAAACAAAAGAACAGGTTTGTGTAACAACCAGGCTTTCTAGGAAATGTGAGACATCAAGGAGAGAATTAAAAATATAGATCATTGTATTGTAATAGTTCTGTTTTTATTACTAGTAGAATTGTTGGCCTCCCAATAATTGTTTTGGAGACTGGGAATGAGTTTTCTTCATAAGATTTGTTAGGCTGAATAACAGTAGATACCCATGGCTCTCTCATGGTGTTCATATTTTGAGACAGACAGATTAACAACGATCACTCTGAAATGTCAATGGAAAATGTGAGGTGTTTTGATGAATGTCACCTTGAATCACCACATGTAAAAGTCATGCAGACAGAATGATACAAACAGCTTCTAAATTTTGATAAAGGAACAAAAGCCATCTTCTAAACATATGAAGGTTATATTCTAAAGGTTACGGTATATAAATAAGGTTATAAATCACCACTACACAAGAACCTAGACATATGTGGTCATATGGCACACAACCATGTTCTCCAAAATATTAAAGTTTCATGTTATTTAATTAACAATTAGCATTGTGCGCACCAGGACCCCATTCTAATGTATTATGTATGATCCAGTAGTGTGCCGTGGTTCTCATGAGATTTTAATGAGCAAAACAAAAAGAAACCTACCTGGTGGTGGTCATTTTACTCACCCTTGTCGATTTTGCCTTCTCAGTGTTGTCTTGATGCATAAGGAGCCGTGGCACTAGGGAAAGCCAAAGGAACTAATGGTGAAAATGTTTATCCAGACTAGCTAGACCCGCTGTTCACCCAAAATGGTAGTGAAAGTACACCATGAACCCACAGCAGGGGTCAGCTGTCATTTTTTTTCGACACCTCCTGCACAAAACTGGAGCACAGGCGTTTACCTGAAGGTGACACCAATTCCCAGACTCCTTTGGTGCTTCTTACGCAATTAGGAGATTAGAGTGAAATCAAGCCTCGTGATTTTAAATCTTTCTGTTAATCTTACCCTTGCTTGAAAGCCTTATCGATGCTGGGTCTGAGGAGCACTTTAAACACGTTGTACCATGTGTTTCCTTTTTCTGTTTTTATGGTAACTCTGAGTGTCAGGAAGAGATTGGGCACTGTCTTCACATTCTTTGGTAAACTGTGTTGGAAAACTGCAGTCTGTGGTTGCTTTAAGCATTCTACGTGGCTGTGCTAGAACGCCATTTGAAACAAAATAAACTCCGGAAGCATATTACACCACAGCAGACTTCCCCTGTGTTTCAGATTAACTCCAATTCACTTCCAAGCACCGGCAGGCTGTCGTGCCTCAGGGTCTTTGGCAGAGGGTTTGGCGAGGAGGAAGCCCAGCTGGGGACAGGCCCTGGAATGGCTGTCTGGTCCAGCACAGAGCCACAATGTGCGATTAACTGGCTCTGTCCCAGACCCATCTGAGACCAAGTTTTGACCCAGAAGTAAAGGCTGCCAATCTTTAAAGGCTTCAGTTAAGCTGTTAAATTAGTTCCAGTTCTGAATCAACAGTCCAGGAAGAAACGTTTCTCTTTGCAATCTACCCAGTGGTAAAAAATATCTCCCCCGTCATAGGGGAAGCTGCTCTACTACCCCTAGGAAGCCAATCCTAGAGAGTGGCAGTAGTGGAAATATAGGAGAAACTAACATGGTCTCTGCAAACAACTGGCTCCTAGATCTACACTAGATCATTAGCTAGGGAACAAAGTTCACAGAAGACATGCGGCTGACCTTATTTACCCTAAATCAGTCCACTTACGGCCAACTGAGTTTCATTAACTGCGATGTATGATAGCACATGGGTTGGTGCTCAGTCTGCCATGGGAACACACAAGATCAGTAGCACCCAGGTCTATGGTGCCACCTCTGTCGCCAGCATCATCATGTCTTCCTCTGACGTACCTTCCACCTGTGATAGTTTAAGGCCCGATAGATTATTAAAGAGCAATCGTCTCATAAATTAGTACTTTTCTGCTTATTGTTTTTGGGGAAGTAAGCAACCTATTGGTATCTGTAATCAAATGCGTATCCATTTTAATTGCAGAAAAGCTCTGGGGTTGCAACGAAGAGGTCAGTTTGCTCCTGTGGTGGTTCCTCTGCTCAAGGCTCGACTCTGACCTGTGGACAAGCCATCGATGTTGCCATGTGGATTCGAACCCAGCCAGTCCAAACCAGCTTAAATGGTACCCTAAGCTTGCTCATACGGATGATGTTTGTTGGTCTGGTTGAGGTTAATATTTACGCGATGGGAGAAATTCAGAGTGATGCCACATGGTTTCCAGCGTGTGTGTAACTTGGTTATATTTTTGATAGGCATACTTCTGTTGAAATGCTCTCAAATTTGTGTTTACACTAAAGCAGTAGATCGTCACTTGCCACGCCCTCAGCTAGCCAGCCACACCCTGCCTACTCTGGCTACACCTCCCCAGAGTTCTGACACCTGTGCCTCATTTTGGTATCAGCCATGTAAGCTCAATGATGAAGGTACCTCATTGTGAGGTATTGCCTTTCCCAACCATAATGAGCCATCCCTCCTAATCTTGTTGCATTTTCCCATGTATGACCCTTTGCTTCCTTCACCGGCTTTCTGATTCTGGTTATGTGCTCTTTGGATTTGGTACCACGTTGTTGTGATATATTGTGGCTTATTCAGACTAGCTAGACCTGCTGTTCATTGCAGTTCTGTTCTGTTTTATGATGCCCAACTTTTGATATCGATTTGGGAAGGGAAACTGATTGGATTGATCTGCTGTTATGTACCGTTGCCTGTTTATCTAACCATGTCTCCCGTTATAACCCTCCCCAAATAGACCAGATTCTGCATTTGGTTCGTACCTCATTTAAATTCATAACACCACTCCGCTTTCCACTTATTAGAATCCTTCGGTGGCATGAGTCAACGTTAGGTGATCATTTAAACTTCACATGAAAGTCTTTCTGCAACAAACTGGCATCCCATCTAAGGTGTACCCCTGCGTTGTGTCCTTTGTTGCCTGGGATCCTTCCAAACATCGACTCATCCATCCATCCATCCATACAGCCATTCTTTTCCATGACAACCTTTTCAATGCATGGTCAAGGCCAGCCTAGAACTTTCTCTCTTGACCCCATTTCTGGTGAGATGCAGGATCTCCGGAAGGATCAGGGGTTCACGTGTGTGTTGCCTCTGTGATATCCTTTGAGGTCTGATTACTGCTAGATAGCTCTTAGGATACACTTATAGTTCATCAGTGACTAATACAGTTTACGATTTACTTTGTTTTTCTGTGAATTTCACAGAAATACACATTCAGCCTATATACACAACTGCACAAATGTAAAGCCGTCCAGTGCCTGAGATTTGAACCAACTGCCTTTTAACTCATTGTGTGAACAGTTAGAATGCACATCTCTAGATGAATGATAAAGAAATTCTAAAGCTGCTAATGCCCGGCCTTGCTTGAGCAGCACGGAATGTTCATACCGTTTTTTTGTCTTCCATGTGATGCACTGGAAATTTCCACAGTTGATTGAGTGTCTCCAGCCCAAACTCAAGTGGACCTGATTGAAACAGACAGGAGCAGCAGACAACACAGGGAGGAAGTCGAGCTTGGCGGAAAGTGATGCTACATTAGGCAGCCGGGCAGAAAGGTCCGGGATCGGCTATTAAATCGACACAGCTGTTCAGCCAATCGAAAAGTCATGTACAGTTAGCCATATCGCATTTCATCATGAAATCATCAATCCAGATGAACTGACCACGGAGAGATTCTCTTATGTCTGAATGCTGTAGCACTAATGGCTTTGTTCCTCAGAGGATCTGAAAGCTTTTTCATTAGCATATATTCAGCTGAGAACACAATCTATTCTATATATATGTAATATATATGTATGTCTACAGAAGGTAATAAAATCTGATGCTGACACATCTGGTGTACATGCACGTGTGATTAGGTCTGTACGCATTCCTGAAATACATACATAAATCAAGCCGAACTGCATAATGAAGAGGAAAACACAACGTAGGTGATGTTCTGCTTAAATGTCACTGAATTGCTTTAGAGAGAGAGACGTGTATGGAGGTGAGGAGACTATAATGTTCAGAAAGGCTACTCTGACGGAGACCTTGAATAATCAGCATGTTGCTCGTACTGACGAAAGAAATCTTTACGAAATAAAAATATCGTATGTAAAAAAAATTACACCAGTCGTATATGGAATGACTCTTGTATTGTGTTCTGTCTCTTCTTGTTTAAAATTCTGTAATATGTATCAGTACATGGTCATACATGTGATATGGTCAGACCACAATCATTAATGAGTAATTTTCAGTTTAATCAATCAAAATACATGTTTATCAATTTTAAGGTATATAAGTTCTGATCCAGACACATTAAATTAAATTTATTCATTAAGGTACAAAAGATGATGGCCAAGTCTATTTTGCATTGTAGATTTATGCAAAAGAGCAGTATATATTTTACGTATAATTGATTTGCATATTGGTTCGTTAAGAACATTTCTTTACATAAAAATGCTTTGAATTGAAGAGCTAAAATTAACCTTTGAAATGCAGACGTATAATAACCCACAAAATCGAAATGATAAAAGAATTAGATTTTCACGTTTTTGTAATACTCTGGGCACCCTGTGGATCGCTCTGAGCTTAAACATCAGACAATATCATTCTCCTTCTGGAGACCTAGAGTTCAGTGGATCCGTGAAATGAATACAACTTGGCCATTATTGAGCACAGAGTGAAGATTACACTTACACTCTGAGCTGGGTGCTTCGCTCCGCATGGAAGAGCTCGGGAATCAGTTTTCCTGAGGAGAACACAACATTAGTTGGTCAAAGATCCCAGAGAGCAGAATCTGCATCCTCTGTAATGCGTTTGGCTCGCAGTCATCGCTGTCTGTATGAATTTAGTCACTGTGTGCTTTGACATTCACTGCCGGATGAAAACTCTGCCACTGCACTTGTTCATTCTAAAGGTTTTAAATTAGTTTACAGACATCAGTTTGTATATTGAAAAACATGGACCAAGCAAAATTTGAATTGACTCAGGGAGACAAGAGTAAATTGTTTATTAAGTCTGGTTTCCTTGTAACTTCTGAACAAATACTATTTATATGCAGTTATGTTATATTTAAATAAAATGCTTCCAAAGAATGGTTTGAAGAATAAGGACTTGTGGATCATATCGGATATAGAAATCTGAATGAATACCATAAACTGAAGACACGATTCCCTAACATTACCCTTAATGTGCTGCTTCAATAAATTATCAATAGTTCAATAGTTCAGTTTTCTGAAATATGTGGTGGTTGAGAAACACTGGTGATATATAACAAGTTTAATATTGCAAACTCCACTTGAATTTTCTTACAAATGCAAAGTTCCCCCTGCAAATGAGACCTCCATGCAAGACCCTGTGTGTGTGTGCGTGTGTGTGTGTTTGTGTGTGTGTGTGTGTCATGCCATCCCAGTTCCCATGACCCCTAGAGACACACCCCACCCCAATACCCTCAAAGCCTCCCTATTAAAGAACCGCCAGCCTCACTCCCCTGTTAGGAGGCATCAGGTTGCTGATGAAAAGAGGATGTTATTTCAAACCCACCGGGACTCTCAACCTTTCGTCACGGGGAAGGAGGCTTACCCGGCGATCGTGAGCTCAACAGAGGACACAACGGGAACTCCAGCCACACACATGGTGCTAAAGCTTGATCTTCACATAGGCTGAGCTTTTCAGTGGAGAAGAACTCCAGCACTGGATTAATTAGGCCCATGCTGCCAAAGACTGGGAGTAAAAGATCTGTCATTTTAGCAGAAGCTCTGCTGTCTCCAGGATTGTTGCTTGTCTCTACTCTTACCAGTGTTCCTTCACGTAAAGTTCGCATATTTGCAGGTACCCCAAGCCCAGCAGTGTCTGCCAGTTCTGCAGACAAGCGAATAACAGATGCAGATGTTCTTGTACAATTTAATACACATTAAGACATTGAGAGCTGTATCTTCTGCTTTGGTAATTATCATCAGCCCTCACTAGAATATATCACCATTGCCATCATTATGCTGGAGATAATTGGCTTGGGAAAATTGAAATGTTGGGTTCAAAAATCCATGAAGGGTCAGTTATTTGCACATACTGTATATCATCGAACAGGCTTGTCACGACAAGAAGGTGAAGTGTATGGGTGCATTTAGCTGTTGACACTGAGTCCTTTGAAGGCAGCTTTCAAAAATGACCTCCTGGCTTCCTCTGTTGAAAAATACCTCTGAGGTGGAGCAGGGTGACAGCAGTCACAGGAGAACGTGTCTCACCTTAAGTACTTGCATTCCTCCAGAGAAATGTCTCTCGATAATCCTCGTTGTGGCTTCCTGGGTATTTTTTATTGCAATTGACAGGAAGGAAGAGGGAGTAAAGGAATCACTCCATTTTGCAAATAATACCTTTCTGCAGTCATGCTCTTTGTATCAATAAAACAGCAAGCTGTTCAGCTAAACTTCTCAAACGAAGTTACAGCAATAAAAAAAAAAGCCAGTAGACGTGTGTTTTTGATTCTGATTACAGTCTGCCCAGAATAGCATTTTGGGGGCAGACTATATTATTACAAGGAGTCAAGTGAGGCCATTTATACCACAAAAGAGTTGATAGAAGACTCTCTGCAATACAGTGGGTCTCACTAATGAATTTCCACCCTAATGAGGCAGTATATCCTTCAGGGCAGCCGATGCCTACAGCCTAATTGGTTGTCTGCCATGAGCAATGGCAGGATTGTCCCACAGAGCAAGGGGCTCCTGATGTGATTTTCTTTCCGTCTGATTGCCGGAGGAACAGACAGGATTGTTTTTTGGCACAAGTCCTTTTGTTATCTAAGTTACTGTCTTCTTTAGGCGTTCATGTTGGGCCAATCAGGTCTGGAATGACAGCACTACACGTGAAACATAATTAAGATACAACTGACATGCAAGGAACTGTTCGAGTGCTTCCTTTTAGAATGAGTTTAGAATCCTTTTTGCAGGTGTACTTAAAAGTTCACAAAAATAGTGCAATAAATGAAAGAAATACTGAGAGTGTGGGGCACAACAGTACACCACAAGCCCAGTGCATTTTTATTTCCATCTAAGCAAACACATCATTCACACACATCTTCTGGCAGCGCTGACCTCCACAAGGCTACACGGTGACTGATGCCGAACTCTAAGTCCCGTGATCCATGGCAAGCCTGGCGCTCTCCTCCTCTCCATCCTGCTATCCTCCTTTACACACTAATCAACCTGTGCAAGATGTGTTTTAAGCAGTGAGACCTGTATGCATGTAAAGGAATCCCTCTAGCTACCAGTGGATTCAGTTTTCCAGGGCATATCCTCACAGGAGCGAAATAGTCACCAATTTTCTATTAAAAAAAAGCAGGGATAGGGTCCTTACACCCTTCTGCTGGATATAGAGGTGAAAGATGAATGCATGAATGGATGGATAGATTCTCCTTTGATGAGTCTTGCATTAAATCAAGACATTACACTGGAAGCGCAGTGGTGTTGTAAAACAAGAGATTTTTTTGTATGTTTCTGTAGGAAAAGGGAGGACTCTGAAAGAGTTTGGTAGCAGCTGCTTCAAACACTTGCTATGATCCTCCTGGTGTCCATTAAACTGCTAGAGGATTAAGGTGCAACATCATTACTGCATTAAATAATCCCTTCACGTGGCTGAGCATCCTCACAATTCCCTGCAAAGTGGATAAGTTCTACCATGGGACTTTGCTACACGAATATCAGATGGTTTTTTTAGCATCTTTTTTTGTGGAAAGTAAATGTGAATGCCGAGCCCCTTTGATCCTCTCCGGCTGTGGGTTTACTGCATGGCTGTGGGGTCTCAGCATCACAGGGAGGACCCACCGCAGTCTGAGGCCGGATGATAAGTGTCGCTCTCTTCAGCACGGCCGCCTGTAAATGATTTGTTGGGAGGGAATGGAATTGGGGGGGCGGGGGGGCAGACTGCCGGAGCGTCAGGCAGGACCACACGCCTTTTATGCGAGAAGGCCTTTCTGTAACAATCAGCATTAGCCTCAGGTTGCTAAACCCCAGGTAGAAATAGTTTAAAAATTCATGCATACCATTTTGTTAGGCTGTCAGAAGTTAAACACTGGTCTTGCTGTACAGGGTGACTGTTCTTCCTGTTTGTGAGATCAGACCATCTGTTATGTTGTGCTTCGGGGCTTAGCCGAGAACAAAGGGTGCACCGGATTTGGGGCAGAAAACCTCCACGTTATGAAGCATCGATCTCCTGTCTTCTCATGACCATCTTCAAAACGGGACACAATATTGCACCCAGGCAATGGCTGAGGCTAGCTCTACAAATGGCATCAGCAGAAGCTGTAAAGTGTGAAACACAGGAAGTTGCATGAAGTGCTCATTCGCATCTCCAGGATGCTGAAACGCCCTAATGAAAGTGGAGTAAACTCAGGCCACTTTGACATTAATGCACGACTGCGCTAGATGGCCTCATTTGATTTCACCAAGGTTCAGCACAAATTGCTCCCCATCAGTGATTTATGAGGGCAGGACAACGTGCTCCATCTCCAAGCCCAGTTTACTAGAACTTTCCATATGACAGAATATGCATTAATCTGTACTGAAACGCA
>JAACJT020000352.1:0-20200 GCA_009936485.2 Gymnarchus niloticus | reverse complement strand
GACTGGCATCCCATCCAGGGTGTACCCCAGCCTCGTGCCCTGTGATGGACTGGCATCTCATCCAGGGTGTACCCCAGGCTCATGCTCTGTGATGGACTGGCATCTCATCCAGGGTGTACCCCAGCCTTGTACCCTGTGATGGACTGGCCTCCCATCCAGGGTGTACCCCAGCCTTGTGCCCTGTGATGGACTGGCATCCCGTCCAGGGTGTACCCCAGCCTCGTGTACTATACTGCCTGAGATAGGCTTCAAGCAACCCCGGTGTAATATAAGCAGTTTGGAAAATGTATAGACAGATAAAAGACTTTCAAAGACAATTATTTTAAATTCCGAGAAAAACATGAGGGAAAAGGGCAGGCAATCTTTTTAAAGTGATCGTAAACAGAAGACCCTTGTAGATATCGCTGTGTGCTTCGTAGGGGCAGTAGAAATGTGTGGCTTCACTGATCAATGTACAGTTTGACCTCCTGGGATCCTTTGTGCCGAGCGTAACGGAAGAACGTATGAAAAAGCAGGGAGTCAGGCTTTCCTCTGCATCACTGCATTCTTTCTGGAAATCTGTGCAGATCCTGTAGAATCACCTCATCTCGGTTACTTCTTCTGCACAGTCTAAAGAATTGGATGTCGTCGTATTTTCACCATGCATTCCTCTGCATCTACATCACCAGCGATCTGTAAATACCATAATCAAATTATGAAATTTAAGTTGTGTAATTAAAATTAACGCATTTTAAAGAAACAGTAGCGATGTGAATGAACCATTTCATTTACGTGTGAAGACAACAGTGTGGAACGAAAGGGGAGACAGGACGATTATTGGGATTAATATCATTAGGTCACTGGGTGTTCGAACGGCATATCAGCTGTTGGGTCTTCCCCCTCCCCCCATGAATCAATCGCATTCTGAGTCATCTGTATGCAAGAGTGTGTGTTTAGCCCCACTGCTTCGGTGTAGCATCTTAATCCCACTCCCACTCATTTATTTCACGTAGGATTTCAATTTGCATTAACAGCAGGCAAAAACACTGCCGCCAAGTGATCTAAGGAGCCCCGTGCATCTTATCGCAAATGTAGCAACTTCTGGTGGTGGCACAGCGAGACTTTTAAAGGTTTCACATAACAGAGGTGGGCCAGGCATTCATATCCGCAGACAGAAATGTTGTCTTCTGACCCTGTATGCGAGACTCCTACACAATCTGCATTCTTAATAAAAGAAGGGGGCTAATCGTCATATGAGCCTTATGGCACAGTCCTTCCTTGCTAGGCATTATGTCAGAGGGTTGACTGTTAAATGCTTGTGTGTTGCATATCACCTCGCCTATTTAAACATCTGCCGTTCCCTGCGAACATTTTAGGTAAAGAAAATCATTCAAGCTGTCATTGCTGTAGCCTCCCAGAATAAGGACTTTCAGCTATGAAACAAATAAATCTAAAGTCTATTTAACCTACTCTTCATCCCTCCATCCATCCATCATCCATCTTCCACCCAGTTATCCTGTACGAGGTTTCACTGAGCCAGGAGCCTAGTAAAGGAAGCACAGGAAGATCCTGCACGGTACGCCAGTCCATCTCAGTGCGTACCCACAATGGACGACAGACAATCTCCAAATCACCTGTTTCTGCACCTTGGGAGAGGGGGGAATGCAAACTCCAGATCCTCAAGGCACATAACAACGGTGATACTCGCAGATCCACAGTGTCCCGCGGTCATGTTTATGTTTTCTTAAAATAAAACATCATCATTAAGCGATTTATACACACAGTCACCTCACAGGACAACTATAGGCTTGCATCCTGCCATACTGTACATAACTCAGCTCATCCTGCAAACTCAGAGTAAGTTACTAAGGCGAGTGCAGGCAGAGCTCAGGAGGTGGTCCGTGTCTACGCCAAGGTGTGGAGGTGCGAGAGATCTGTGTGTACTGTGACCAGCCAGTAGATCTAAACTCACTAGCGAGAAATTAAAGGAGGAGGGTAGTGTGAACTGTGACCTGTCGACAGGCCAGCATGAAACGCCAAACGAAAACACCCTGACCCAACCCTCTATACCCATTTGTCCTTACTTAACCTTGAGAACTGCACGCAAAAGTGCTCCACCTTCCAAGAGCCAAAAGCAATTTTAGCAAGATAATTACGGCATCACCATGCACTTGGCATTCTGCAGCAGACGTGAGAGATGGGCTGCTGGTATACACAAGGCACAGGAAATGCATTCGATACCCCTTTGAACTTGCAAAGAAAATAAATATGTGGCATCCAATAAATCCCCTCTGCCCCGTCACCCCAACGCCCTCAGAACTGAAAAAATACAACAATGTTCCATAATGAAGCAGCTAACATGTATGTCAGAGAAAGCTGATCACACAGACTTTATCTGATCTCTTCCTCCTGGCACGGGAGAATGACCCCCTTCGTCCTTGGACAAATCTCAAGCTGACCCCAGGGAGGCCAACATCACTTTTACGAGCTCGCATTAAGGCAAATGTCACGCTGGATGCGAGGAGGGGGTAAATGGAGGGAACACTCTGATGAATGAACACCATGACGTGGCCAAGTTGTCAAGTTTGTCCACCCCCATTTTCACACCGGGGGGATTTATGCCTGCAAATGCATTGAGCTGGCAAGGAACAGTCAGTCACCGGTGGATCTCATCTATGCAGATAAGCTGTTCCTTAGGCAGGGGGCACGAAACAGCACAGACCAAAAGCTCACTGGAGCAGTAGACAAGACCAGCAAATACAACATACTTTCTGAGACTGTAGATGTACCACAGCATTGTGCGAAACTACGGATGTGTGAACAATCAACAACACAAGACCAGCGGGGATGGTTGACGAGACTCGCATCAACATTATCTTCTCCAGAATAAATCTACTGCTGTGTTTGGAGTTCACATGTTCTCCCCAGCTTCCTCCAGCAGTCTGTGTCAGGGGGTCAGGCGTCTTGGTGTCTGTCAATTGCCCGTGCTCTTCGTCAGGAAGTCCTGCCTGATGTTCCATGACTATAGGGCTCAGCTCCAGGCTAACCCTGCACTGAATAACCAGCTCAAGAAAACAGAGGGAAGGGCATGAACCAGGACAAGATAACAGGTAAATCCCAGCAAAATAATCCACCCGTCGCGTCCAGGGTGTGCCTTGTGCTGCAGACCCCCCACCGCCTGGAAATACGACACAGAACTGTGCTGTACTGTGCAGGGGGCACCTAAGCGCGGTATGGAAGCATGCCTCGCAAACTTAAGGTAGTGTTAGAGAAACAGTGCAGCCACGAGTCACAGAAAGCTGAGTTCGCGGTCCCTGAGTTCAGTGAGTTTAAGGACACGGAGATCTGAGCGCTCTGCCGACAAATGGTGGCAGGCACACACATGTATACACACGGAGACACTCGTATCTCCCAGGTCTTACATACAGACCCCGCTGCATCAATGCCTGCCTGTATCTCAGTCTTGAAAAAGACACATAGCTGCTCAGGCAGACTGCATTTCTAAAGGAACCGTTTTCTCATTGGACGTGTCACAAACACGGGTCACAAAAAAATGCCCAATACGGATAGCATGCAAAATACCGTGGGCGAATGTGGAGAAAAGGAAAGTTGCTGGAGAGGGACTGGGCTCCTGCGACGCGCAGAACGTCAGCATCTCGAGACGCCGAACTCACCGTGATGGAAACCGCACTTTACGGTTCCGATCCCATTAGAGCAGACTGAGGTAAAATCATTCGGTAAGTAACTCCATGCTCACATGCTTCCAAAATGACCTCCTTAAAATCAACTCGTGCTTTGACAGCACACCCGTGGAAGCACTGCCACGCGAATGTCGCGGTTCGGCGGGACAGCCGGCACGTGACGTGCAACGACCCCGACGGTGACATCGGCCTTCCGAGAGAGCGATGTGAAAAGGACAGGAAGCGCATCATAAAATGGAGTACCTCACAAAGCGACCTTTCGGAAAGCTCAGAGATCAGAGTGTGGTGATTAGGGAGGAGAAAGGTTGACATGATGTGTCATTCAGCAGGCACGTTTCCACTCCCCTGCTGTGTGAGTTCGTGCCACTCGGTGCTCGAGAGAGGGTGGCAGCCCTCTTTGTGATCTCATTCATGTAAGAAGAGCAGAACGTAAACATCAGCTACAAAGAGACCCTTACCGTGAACAGGTCTATGTTCAGACACTATTACATTCGAACGTACCAAAATGCTGCTTGCTTACCTCACAAGAAAAATTAATTTGGACTTGACCTTCTTCAAAGAAAGTCAAGTTGTAATTCTGTTGCATATTTCCCCAAATGACTTGAACTGCAACATGACTCAGCACACATAGACTTGGAATGTGATTTTTTTTATATTTCATTCTGCCGTCTCTTTTACCCCTCGTTCTTAAAATAGCATGCGAGCGAACGAGCTCTTTGATCATACTCTTCACTTGCTTGAATGTACCTGCTAACTTATCACACACTGGTCCTCCTCCTGATAACTGCGTTAGGTAAAGTTGACCCAAAGTTGAAGAGTGGACCCAAGGGAGAGGGCTGGGTCAAGGGTACAGCTCTTCCAGACACTTAGCCTAGCTTTCGGACCTTCCTTTCCAAGCCCTCACGACTTCCATTGCAATGCTAAGCTGTTAGCGATCCACAGAAGAAGCACCAAGCACTGAACTTTCTTACAGACATGCTGGCAGTGTAGAATGGTGCCTCCCATCCACTGTATTCGCCTTCATTGTTAATTATGTGTGCTAGCCTGAATTAGCCATTCAGGTGTTTGCACTCCCAAAGCTTTTTCTCAAATTCCTTCCATAATACACGCCTTCTCCAATAGTAACTTCCTACAGAAACATTTTTTTTTTTTTTTTTTTTGAATTTCTGTATTTGTGGCCTTACACAAGGTCTTGTCACGTTTAATATAATCAGACTTGGGTTAGGCACTTCTGTTAGGACAATCCGTTTATGTGTCTCCTCCTGTATCCATAAAGAAAACTCAGGGCCAGTTGTATTCTCAGCATCCAGCCGGCCCACCACCCCATTTATGACATGTTTCTCCACAAAGGTCGAGCTGCAGCTATGCTGAGTGTTTGCCTGCCAAGCTGAGCCGTGCCGTGCTCCCTCTCTATAGTGTGGCTTCATTTCTGAGTTCCTTTTCCCAGCCAGATCTCTCTGACTTCGCTGAAGCTGAACGAAGCATTCTGACGCTTCCCTTCATTATTCACTACAGCACATTTCGAAGCAAAATAATCTCAGAAGTCATCAGATTTGAACTGGGGGATGCTCTCAGATTTTAGTGTGACATGATCTCCATGGTGGCTTCATGTGACTCCAGAATACTTGTGACTTTCGTTGTGGTTGTCAAACTGAAGACGTCAAATTCACAGCAGGTCCTGTAATAAGCTATCACACCTTAGTGTGAGTGCTTTGAGGGCGGGGTCCCAAAAACTCCACAGCTTAATGATGCTATGCTCCACCTGGCAGTGCTGATGTTTTCAGGGTCTCTGGTGCTCCTGATTGTGACACAAGCAGGCATCCACGGTAGGCTTTGCGGTCTTCCTCTGCAGCCCTGTCCATGATCCTTAGTTCCCACTATTCCTAATTGTCCCTCATGAGCTACCATAGATTCTCTCACCCAAAGGGTACCCAGCAGCACCACGCGCAGGCTTCACGAGACCAGATATCCCATAATTCACTGGCCGTGGGTGTGTATGCGCTAGCTTCTTTAAAATGTCCATTCGTGATTGCTCTCCTAACCTGGATTCCTTCTGGAGGTTCCACCCGCCTTGCTGTTAGCACTTCTTGAGCAGTCGCTAACAGCAGCCTCCCTCACCTAAGCCTTGGAGAAGCTTCTCCTTCAGTGCTGTTTTCCCTAGCAGTCACATGACTATGGGTGTGCAACATTTCTCCCTGGGATACAGACATCTCTGAAATTGCATGATTGCATGATTGTAGACTGCAGAACCCAACACTCAATTCAAACACGAGGACCAGAACGTGGGCTGTATATTGATTCAGATGTTTCATGATCAAACTGTTGTCCGTATATATAAGGATATAGGCTCTCACGTGGTCCAATGAGAGCCAAAGCCTCTCTTTCATTTTCAGAGTACCTGTTTTCACGGTCTGTCAGGCTTCTGCTGACACAAACTGGAACCATCATTCCGTGCTGCGCTGAAAAAGCAGAGGACCTAACCCTACAGAGCTAGCTAGCATCAGCAGTTATTTGGATTGGTGTGTCCTTATCAAAGTAAAAAAGGATCTGGCCTTTTGCCAGTCCATCTTTTACAGCACTGAATGCTCGTCTTTGTTCTGGTCCAAAAATAATTTTTTGTGTCTTTTCTAATTAGGCATCACGGGGGTTCCAACAAAGTCACAAACTGTGGAAGAAATGGACTGCTGAAGCTAACAAGGCCAAGAAAGCTTCCAAACTCTGATATATTTTCTGGTTCCCTCACTTCCACCACAGCTCTAACACTGCCCTGCATAGTTCTGATGTCCTTCTGTGTGAGGAGAAAGCCCATGAAGTTTTTCTGACATTCAGATTCAGAGATAGTCCGCATCCTTGCAAACACATCAGGACAGCTTTCAGGCATCGTCTCAATCTGGTGAATGCACAGTGACATCACCAGAGGTATTTTCAGCTCCTTTCTTCTATCCCAGGAAGAGCAGAGGTGACCCTCATGTTGGTAGAAGACTCACCAAAGATGGATGTCATCTCTGTATACTCCATCACCAACTGCAAAGGTTATGATCTGGGGCACCTCTGGTGTCTGGAGTAACCCCCACCCCCCTTAAAACCATGATACCAAACACCACAGATCCGTTCATGACTTGTAGAAGTTCATGTGGTCTGTGTTTCCACATTTGTAACAAAGCTCACCTGACTTAGCTTACCTTCGAATTTCCCTCTCACAGTCATTCCTCGTTATGTCTGACATCTTCTTTTTTTTACAGTCCCGGTTTTTGTGGCCTGAGATTCTTGTGGATTCGATCATCACACTCAAACTGGGGAATATTCACTTTTTCCATTTTACTTCTACTTACAACCCTGGTCCAGTTCCACGTCACCGCTGTTACAGCTTTGTATTCAAGTTAATGCTCTAAGTACATGACCCAGCCTAAATTAAATCACTTACACATTTTTGCACATGTGAACCACTTCATTTTCACTGTGTCAACCACACAGTGACTTGTGCAATTTACTAACAATTTGCTTTTTTTGAACAAATCTGTAAAGTGAAGAAAATGATTAAATCTCTGCATTGATTCATTCAGCTCGCTCCGTTTGACCAGCTTTGAGTCATCACTGTTTGTTTGTTTTGTTTAGTTTGTTCGATGAGTCATGGTTTAGTTCATTCGTGAAAAAAAAAACAGTGCACTAGATCACGCCATTCACAACTGAGATGCCCACTCTTTCACGATGAGAATGAAAGAGGCAGTTTGGCTAATACGACTTACATATCCAAGGCCGGAAACGATCACACCGAAGAAGAAAGCTAAACAAAAAAAAAAATAAAAAATCGACCCACTGAAGAAATGCTAACAGCCTCCTTTTCTGGCTGTGCCAGAGATCTGAAAGGCACTGGCTCTGCATTCCAACATACAACGGGTGTTACCACAGTCAATGAGTTCAACAGAGGAGGAGGACGAGCACCCGAGGCCACCTTCAGGGAGTACACTGATTGTTGTGTCATTTCAAAGATAATGAAATAACATCACTGTAGAATGTGTTTTACCTGGCTTAATTGCAGCATACAGCCATCACACACAACTCGTGTTTTTTATACGCAGTTAAAAATACTAACAGTGAAGCAATTTATAAGACTCGCTGATATTAGGCTATTAACCTCTTTCACCTCAGTAGGCCATCAGATCCCCAAGCTTTTTTCTTCAACCCCATTTCCTGTAGTGTAAAAATGCTTACTTTCAGAGTAAAGAACTACTGGCTGAAACAGAATAAAGGGTTTTGAGCAGGTTTGACGCTGTTGAGGATAAAAGTAACACATTTCAGGGCAGCAGAACAAAAGGTGCAAAGCTACCCACCTCGCTCTGTTACAGTTGGCAGATTAAGGTCGATCCCCCAAACTCTGGCAACAGTGGTAAATGCCAGCAGGGGGGCCAGCAGGTGGCGCTGCTATAAAGAGCTCTGTAGTCTGGACGGTGCACACACCTGCTACCCACTCAAGAGTGGGAACACATCCCACATTCCGCAACAAAAGCAGTGGGGCTTCGCACCGATGCATTCTGATGGCAGCTGGTTTTGGCCTGACCCTCAGGTATCCGCCCCCCTCCCCCTGAAAATTTAGGTCCTTCTTTGGATTTTCAAGCTGGAACGCAGAACGGCCCTCATCTAGTAGAAGACACCTTCGTCGATCTGCATCTGATAATTGTGCTCAGACTTGACACCATCTTCCACAGCACCATCGCGTGTGCATGCTAGAGGCGGGCGGAGTTGGACAGAAAAGATGGAGAGTCGAGGTGGGGGCCAGCAGCGTCTGGTGCAGCTAAGAGCTTGTGAGTCGCTGTCCTACGGCTATTAGAGAAAAGCAGTTGTGAACCTGTCTGAGAATCAGAACACTTAAAATCGTACTCTGACCCATTACATACAAAAGGCAATGGCCGTATAGTAAGTCATTTCGAAAATGAATTTACCAAGAGCAGCTTCTTCAGACAGGTACAAAGCCTTACAAAGACAAGCATGAACAAATTGTCAAGGCTTATGCACGGTGTGTTGCTGTGTGTGCAATAAAGACAACCTTCTCACTCAAAATACTAGCATATGAAGCAGTCCCAGGTATCTCTATTTTTCCTGCTGATTTTCCTTACATTGGTGCATGGTAATTATGAGCCACCACGAGGGATGCACACTACCTGTATAGAGAATTACCTGAGGAATTGAGGTACCTGAGGTACCTTACCTGACCGGGCGTTTTTCACGGAGAAAGCCTAAATACCAACCGATCAGCTTCATAACATTAACGTAACATAATTGCAGAAAGACAACGTGAGATGCCCCTCCTCCTTTCCAATACAACCGTGAAATGCCGTTACTCATTTTCACTTGAACCTTTTACTCGTTTTGCCAGCATATTTTATTGGGTAAAAAGAACAGGAGACCGCGTTGCCTCTCGGATGATTATTTCCCCTGCTATGACATTTTTACAGCACTGGCTGCGCAAAGCAGGGCCACGGCTGCCAAGAACCTGCGTTAAAAAAAAACAAGCCAGGACAACATGTGCCCTATGCCCTTGACCATTTCTGTCCCAGAAGACATTGCTCCAGGCAAGAAAAAGTGCTGCATTGTGGGAAGTATGCTGAGCTTACTGGTCAGGCTCTCCCACACACACGCAAGGCAAAGGCAGATCCATTTGTCAAGTGGTCTTCATTGCTCAACAACCCACTGCTTCCGCATTCAGCAAGACTGAACCTCACAGATGCACGCTGCCAGTGGTTTGAGAGGCTGAAACAGGATGTGATGTCACATGACCTAACATTCACCTGCGTAAACATGCTCAGCATCGAAGTGTAATTTATTTTCTTACATGCATGAGCCACAGATGAGAATATAGGGCTACAAACGTGTCGCCTCTGTCTATATCGTGGTTTTCAGTAACGTTTATGTTTTTGAAGAACGTGAAAGGACAAACAATCCAGGGCTGGAATGTGCTGTTTCTTGGCAGGTGAAAATGCTTTAACCCTTTATAACAATGATGCAGAGCGACTGAACAGGGTGGGGAGTGTCAGCCCTCCATCAGATGACAGGCCTTACAGATCATCTTCAGCCGTGATGAGCTCCTCTTGCCCCATGTTCTGGAATTCAGGGAAAGAAGCTGTTCCAACTTTCGTTTCATGTAACTGGACGAGAAAGCCTCATTCCATTAGCCTACCCTGTTAAGTTCACTCCCTTTTATATAAGTTCCTTAGTCCTTTACCTACATATCACAAGTCATCTGTTATTTACCTGACAAAATATTTCCCATATCCTCCTGATATTATGCATACCCAGAAATGGGTACTGTTTCTTCAGGTTAAAATTAAATGCCTAGGCAATAGTTAAAAATATCACAGTTTCATTTATAGGTCACTCAGTACGGCCACATTCCTTACATTTGATATCATATACTGTACCCCATAAGACAAGCGGATATTTGAAGAGTGAATACCCAGCTTCCCTGGACTTGACTGTACCCACAGGGGACCTTAGACTGTCATTCTGACACACACTAACTGCCATTCGCAAAATCAGCTTGTAATTCTAAAAGCACTATGACAACATGCATAATTAAAACATTTACTCCAAATATAGAATGGCGGACAAGGAGAAGGTGGGGCGAGGGCTCTCTCCGAGCTGGACGCAAGTCAAAATAGTGCAGAGCAAAGTACATAAGTCATGTAGATATCTCAGTCTTCCTTTTTATGCTTATGGCCGTGTTGGACGTCCGGTAACTCTGATGAAAAAAAGTTTAAGGGGGGCCTGACATGTCCGGATGTCCTTGGACAGACAGGTACATGGCTCGCTACTGAAGACTGGCAAAGTGGCCAGGCGGGCTGGCACGAGATCGCTGTCTGATGGCAGGAACAGGAAACGCATCCTCAATATTCAAGCACCTTCGGTGAGTCATAGGGGTGCACTCTGGAACGGGTCCGGCGCTCAAGGTGAGCAGCCGGCTGCTGAAGGTCTGACCAACCCAATTTGTGTGACTGGAACGTGCGGCTGGACCACGCGCCCCTGCAGAGGGCCCCACTCACACGATTAAAAAGTTAAGGAGGCTTAAGTTTTCTGGATGTGGAAAATGTTGAAATGAGAAATGGAGGGTGGAGGGGACCACTATCTGCTACATCTGTTCTGGTACTGTGGCTGAAAGAGGCATGGCGATCGATTGCTTCACCTAGATTGGACTTCCCTGTCAGAGAAAATATGGTGCTCTGCTGTTTTTCCTTTTAGTCAGCTGAGCCGTTCCTGTTTGGCCTTTTGTCTGCATTAATGTCCCTTCTACTGCCTCTGAGACGAGTGAAGGTCACCTTCCAGATCTACTAACTCCATGTGTGAATGGATGAACCATTGTTCGATACTGGTAACAATAAATCCCAAAAGTACAAAGGCTCTGTTATGTCAAGCTTTAGCAAAAACAGACTTGTGAGTGAGCTTCTCTCAGGACAGGCTTTATGTTTACGTATCGATGAAGAGCAAGCAGAATGCAGTGTTAGGCTCACATCACAGCCGTCTGTGTCCTGACTTACAAAGCAATAAAGACTCGAGGGCATTTGTGATGTAAAATCATTATCTATAAACAGCTTTAATCAAAAAGCAGAACATATAGGTAACATTCCTGCACAGCAACTGACCTGAATCATATCTCCTTAAGTCAGAATAGCCCAGTACTCAGTGGTGTGTTTCAGACAGCTATGCACACCGCTCTCTTCATAGAAACAGACAAAACTACAGGAGATATATACTTCAACAATGATAATTACTACATTAATCACTCTCAGGGCATGACTGACATTTCATTATGTCTGCTGCATTAGTCATAATTTAAGAAATGCAGTGTAATTTGTTTTGCAAGTGTGAGAAATGCAGTGGGGAATTGCATCACTGAGTGTATTTATGTCTTACACTCTGGTTACAGGAATCAAGTCGCCCCATTTCTGCCTCAAGTAATTAGAAGTTTTTGTTTGCTTGTTTTCAGCCTGTGGCTTAACCAACATTTTAAGCAGATCTTAAATGTATTTCATGTCACCTTGTTTTCTATACAACACACAGGCAGAACCACTAATGTACCATTAATGACAAGAAATGTATTTTTTATATTGCCTTTGTTATGGAGTTCTCCATGAAGGTGTTACATCTTCTCCCAGGAGGTGATCAGACATCAACTGACTCATCTTATGTACATTTTAAGCATACCCCATAATTCTTTTGATATGATTGCAGTTTTTTGGGTTTTTTTTTGGAGTTTCCAGAGTCTCCTGATCAAACATCCTACATGATCCTTGTCCATATGCCCTTTGGAAGCCTACACACCCAGGAATCCAGTTGTAGTAACTAAATATGAAAAGCAGCTTGATGGTTGAAGGACGAGTGGTCTAAAAGTACTAAAATAATGTTTTTCCTATGTAAAAAAGTAAATTAAAATAATTTTAAAAATAATAATAAAATATAAAACCGTACTAACAACTTCAGGAGTACAACGGAATTTGGATATCTCGTTCCCCTAGTGATTTAAAAAGACAGAACGTTTTGAAATGCTGCCATCATGTGGCCGTTCTGGGTATATACGGACAGCGTCACAGACTTAATTAAGCGACTAATGGGTGATCTGCCTTCTCTAGCCATCGCATCTGTGTATCACACGCTTTACTCCGTACAACTTCGGGTACACATTTTTGTCACGGACAAGTATAACAATAATCAATTAAATGTAAAGCTTCATGCCTAGAATTACCTATTGACCCATTTTCACTAGATATAAAAATTTATTCTATTGCTTTCAGCTGAATAAAAACTAGCAGTTTCACTCCATCTTAAAGAAGTATGATTATGCAAAATAGAGAGGTGTTTTTCACTGAGGCATTACATCAGCTTACTTCCAGCTGTCTCCACACTCCCAGAATGAACCTGCAGCTTTCATAACATGCAGCGAAGGTGAAGAAAACACAGCTGTGAAGAAAGAGGACTCCGAAAGTCTGTCTGTAAAGTACAGTCTCATAGGTCAGACAAAAACATGGCACAACGCAGTAACTGCTTTGTCTTTAGAAAGAAATGTCTTTCATCCACAGATAATGCATTTAGGCAAGAGCTTTGACCTGAATGCGTGACCCAAAGATAGCCATAAGATCCAGGAGGATCTGCTCTGATAGCATGCGGCCATATCCATCTCTCCACAGCCGCTTATCCGGTACAGCCTACACCAGGAGGCACAGACAGCAAGCCGCTCGTATGATATTTAAGCTTCAAATAAACCGATCTGACATAACACAGTTACCAGGGATCGCTCTTTGACCCTTAAAAATGCTACAACATCATTTCTGCAATAGGCAGTTCGAAAACATTCCAGCTATTTTTGGAAAAACACCTGAAAACTGCATTACAGTTTATGTGGTGACTTTGGGTCTGTGTGTTTACAACATCATTACATAATTGTGTATATTCTATACCTACATATTACCCCTTTATGAAAAGGGATATTTCACTATCACAGTTTAGAATCACAACTAAACTTGTACAAAGTCTCATACAAAGCATTTTCAGAGATTACTTAAATAAGCATTCAACAAGTAGCTGATATCAATTAATAATCTTAAAAACAAACCAAACCATCACGATTGGATCTATTGAAGAAAGAAAAGGAATCTTTGTTGCTTGGCAATCGAACACCCCATATTATGAAGGCATGTTTTTTTTTTTAAAAAAAAAAAAAAAATTTTTATTACCTTCCAGTGTTCCCACTGCAGGATTTTTTTTTCACTTACCAAACCAGTGGTTGAACTGGTCTGATACTCCTGCAGACTTATGGGAAGTGTAGTTCCTGAAAAGTGGGCATTGCCCTCAGTCCATCTTTCACTCGTTCATTCTGTATATTCAGCAGAGTGCATGTTTTTTATTGCTCTAAAACAGTACGATGATAACCACCCATCTTCCATAGCCCTTTATCCAGTACAAGGTCATGCTGAATGTGGTGCAGGTCCCAGGGAACCCAGAGCATGACACAGGTGACACACATGTGTTATAATTTCAGTTTATGGACTCCAGTTCACTGGACCGATTCTGGTAACTTTACCCGTATTGTTAGGTGGTCCCACTTAGCCTCGGCACTGCATACTGTCTATACATCTTCGAAGCAGCCGGGATTCCAAAACATCAAAAAGAAATCGTTACACCATCACAGACAAAACTCAAGGATTAAAAATTCGTAACAAGTGCATAAGAAGGAATGTCACTATTGTTTACAATCTCTAGAGCTTTCCAACAAGGCGACACATGTGATTTCATCCAGAAATACGCCAGACTTCTTTGAGTCAGACTAAGCCTCACTTTACAGCCAAGCACCAACGTCTGCTCTCCTTCGGTTTCTCTGCCCAACTCCAATGACTCCACATGTTCAGTGCTGTTGAACTTCACCCACACCATTGCTGAATGTATGAAGCCGACACACCTGATCAGTATGCATCTCTACGCAGCCTCTGCGAAGTACCACTGCATATCATTTGCATGGCAAATATTTGCAGGCGCTCATAAACCATGTCTCTCTGTGCACTTCGCCTGTTCGCAAAGTGCTGCATTTCTCCTGTGTCACGTGACTGAAGGGAGGAAGAATCATTTTGCGGAGGTACAAGAGAGCATTACGACAAGTACTTGCCTTTCTGTTTAGTCAATGAATTGAGAAGTGTTTTATATAAATACATATGAAGGTTTTCTTCAGAAAAGTGACGACTAAAAAAATACCTCTTAAAAATGGATTTCTGAGGCACACACCAGTGAATAAGGAGAAAGGCCACGTCAGACTTTTCTGAGTGCCACCATGATGAATCTCAGGTACGGCAGTCACACGTCTGTATTGATTCATCCTCCACACAGCATCACTCGTCTCTCAGTTCATACCGTGCACATATTTTCCACCTCCGGTTAATATTATATATGCAATCTGCTTTTCATTCATCTTCTGCAGTTCACTTCACCTGATTAAATGTTTATTCTTAAAACATCCTTCAAAGACACGATCTTCTCGCAGAGCCAGACCAGTACATATAACTATCAGCATCAGGATATTAAAAGCAAGCTGAGTGAAAGATCTCAGAGTCTTTATTAACCACAAATCAGCAGCACAGCAAAGTACGTCAGATGTAGTCTGCAAAACAGCAGAATATGGTTAGCTATAGAAAACTTGTGGTAAGAAGAAAATATCCTGGAGGCAAATAAGAGGGAATTTATGCCCAAGCTGTACATTTGCTCCCAACGTGATGACAACAACTGCATCTGTTTGTGGGAGGGTTTATTCAGGGGTAAATGGGTTTTATTAAAGAAACCCTAAAGCAATGTTACAATTTTGTATGATAGCTTAGCTTTAGTACACACAGCATATTATAGATGGCCATGAATGCAAAAAGTTGTCTTTAGAGCCAAAGCTTATATAAAGATATAACAGGTTTATAAATATAAACACGTAGTCAGTGCCAATGAAGTTTCCTTAGCGGGAAATGTATAGCATGCTGAGCAGATGATAGAGTTCTGTACCCTGCTGTTCCAAATGCCTTATAAACACGCATCTATTCCAAACCACTTCATCCTATGCAGGGTCAGAGGCGGGCCTGGAGCCTATCCCAGGCAAGGGATGGGGCAGCAACCCATACCAGGGAACAGTCACACACTATGGCCGTTTGAGAGATGAAACATCTTCGGACTGTGGAAGGAGACCCACAATGCCAGGGGAGAACATGCAAACTCCACACCCAGAGAGGAGGTGGGATTCAAACCCCCAGGCCTGGGGGTGTGAGGCATCAGTACTAACTACTGAGCCACTGGATTTATCATCCCAGCTATTGCAGAATGGAGATTCCCATCTCATGATGATTTGACTACTACCATTTAAAGGCATTTGGTGTTTTTGTTGAAGCAAATTCTTCTTGTAAGAGTACTGACTCAAGAAGAAGAAAAGAAAATGGATGAAAGGATGATACAACAACATTAAAATGACATACATTAGGCCGAACAAATTCTGTTCTCAAAGTTCTTCAAACATCTTGATTATAATTTGATTAATAATTTTACAGATTTTGTTGCACACAGGATGACATACTCCGAGTTTCATGATTTATAACTGATTAGATAAATTAATCATAGGCTCCTTTTTTGCATTAAGTTCTGATTTACTAATTACTAATCTGTTAAGATGTCACCAGCAAGAACATAACATGACAGCAACATGGAAAGTGAGTACTGAAAGCTGAGTTGTACCATATAATTGAGACACATAAACTTTCAAACTCACAAAGTTACTTTCGGGGTTTAAAATGTCTTCGTGGGCTGCAAGGCCAGCAACGTTAGCCTACATCTCCAAGCAGAAGAACCTTCGGGCTCAGGCTGAACCACACCATGCATTCTTGAGCCCTTCGATCCCAGAAAACACATGTCGCTTAACAATGCAGATTACTCTCAGTCCTAATCGGACTGGGCACACGCGAGGCCTCGCTGGTGTGGAAGATTGACGATGAATGGGTTTTCTTTTTGGAGTGCCATGACAGGGCAAGGCAGACATTGAAAGAGGCAAAATTCCCATGCTGGTAACAGGCAACTACAAGGAGCCAACTCATCCAAGCTACAACAGGCAGCTCCCTGTTCTCTGCAGGCAGGCCGCACTCCCCCAAAAGAGAGCAGCTCAAAAACATCGACCTCTTGCTGCTTTTCAGTAACAAAAGAAGTCATATCTTTGAAAACACAAGCAAGCTGAACTGAGGCTGCTGTAGCCTACATCAAGAAGTCACAATTATTTTAGCCAGAAACATTTTGAAACCAACAAGACAATGGATTTATTGCACTTTGTAAAATCCCATTTTAGCAAATGTAATTTTCATATTTAAAAACTGAAGCTCAAAAGTTCGTTTTAACTGTGTTAGTAGAGGATTAGGGATTAATGTTTCAATAGCTGAAAAGCAGTGAAGTCGCAGTGTTGTGTGCCAAGCATGACCATCGGCACCAAATGGTGAGAAAATACTCATTTTTCCACACTGGAGTACAGCAGTTGCTTATGGGTCAAAGGGACAGATGATTTAAAATGGACCAGCAACACAGACATCCCAAACAGGGCCAACTTACATATCAGATAAGTATCGATTAAGCTGTGACCCATAATTCAAAGTAATCAGATGCTTTAGTCCAAGAGAGAAATCCATCATTATATTTTCCATGCTGGCAATTTTTTGATTCCTGTTTGAGCTCTACTCAATGGTTCTGTGAGTACAAGTGCAAATCAGGGAAACGCGAAAGTGTCTCTGGAACAAAGCTTAATGGAATCTCCAAAGGCACCCTTTGAATAAAAGCATAATGAGCTACAATCAATCAGGGCGAGCATGGCTGTCAGCGCTCAGCACCTGATCTCCTCGCAGGATCCACAAGGCTGGAGAAGGAGAAGGTCTAGTGCCAAAACCTGCTCACACCCAAGGACGTGGTAGCGAGGATTAACCACGTAGTATAAATACATTTGAAACAAATTTGGCCAGAAACAAATGAGTGAGATTCTTGCATGCGGATTTAACATCTGACAAATAAACTGCGTTTCTGCCGACAGTGTTTGTCGTACGTGTAATGTGACAGAAAAAATCACGGTATTTAAAAATAAATTGTAGTTCTGCTGACAGTTTTTGTCATATGTGTAATGAGTTTCTGAAAACAGCTGCCGAGATAACATTTGAGTCTCAGAGTGAAATGAAAAAGCCCCGGGCATCAATTTCACGCCATATCAGCCCCCTGCAAGACACAGAACGGTGAAGTCAGACGCAATGATATACTCAGGTCACATTTGTTTTCATTAGAAAAACTGACACAAGTCCAGAACAAGTAATCACAGGTCAGTGAGAGCAAACTTCATACGTCGTTCTTCAATACGTTCGATGTCCAAAGACTACAGAAATGAAAAATAACACTGAGAACTGAGAGGAGGAGATGTGCTGTTTTTCCAGCAGTAAAAAATACAGGGAGTGTTGATTTTGGTGGATTTGGAAGAGGAGTTTCCTCAAGGCTAATGAATCAGAGCACAAACCGGTTAGAACACGAAGTACCATGCAACACTTTAGCCCACTTCTGACCTCTAGTGGAATTTTCTGAAATTACTCAGTACAGCCTGTCCACCTTCTGCCATTACGTGTTCAGTTCCATCTTACAAATTACAACTTAAATGTTCAATCTGTCTTATAATGCACCCACTCAAAAGCCCTTAGCAGTAGGAGACCTTTTAATAAATCAGCAATACTGAATGCGTAGTACAACAGAGGCTCCGTTTCAGTTCTTCATATGTCAGGAACAGCAACACTGACATAGATTGACATGGTTCACAAATGTTATTATGGGGTGTCATTATTGCCTTCAGGTGTAGTACAATCAACCGCTTGTATGAATTCATATCAAGTACAGTATACCTCATTACCATAAAATAATTTGGATTCGAGGCAGACTGCAAGATTATATGGCTGTGATTATGCACCGCGTACCTTAGAGAGATGAAGAGCTATGGATATCTGGTGGGACTGGGGTCAACTGGAACTCAGACTCAGGGTCTTGCTGTTGTATCCTGGTGCAACATGTTTAACTTCTATTCCTTCAGTAAACACATCCATGTTACATGTTAATTAAGCACTTTGGACAAACGGAGTGTGCAAACAAGTTAAAGACCCGTTAAGCTGTACCTTTAGAGTGACTATTTACAAAGTATAAAATGGTGAACAGAATGTACAAAAACTGAAATGAAAATGCAAAAGTTAAAAAGAACTCGTAAAAAAAAGTTTGTTAACAGCACAAGCATAAATTAACATCCCAGATGATGTGGTATCTTTGGTTGTTTTATAGAAAGTTCTGGAGTTTTGAGCAAGCTGTAGTCAAATTGGAAACAGGAAAGCCTAAAGATAAACAGATGATCCAGGGTTAATGGTGGGTAAAGGTCCAACTTAGTTATATAGCAATGCAGCATGTGGGTGGATTTAATGTGACTAATTTCAGCTTGAAATCCACAAGGATTCAAGAGCCTCAGGTCAGAGTTTTCAAATTTAAATCAAGATTTATTTGACACCCCCCTGGCATGGATCAAAAATGACTTGCTCTTTAAACGGAATCAAATGTGATATATTCCAAGTCTTACTCCACGTGCTCGAAGAGATCAAGTCAGCCAAGCACTGAAACAGATTAAAGGTACATTTGAGGTGGCGGAACATAAAAATCCAAAATACATTTGCATGAACTTTGAGACATAGCTGCTATAAGGACGTCCAAAGGGCAAGATTTTCATTTTTAAACACAACTTGCAAGGAATTAATTCTTGCGGATGTCGACGGGTCTTAGATGAAATGCTATACTTCAGGACTACGTAACTGGATAATCGTGTAGACGTATCTTCCCGCCCAAGGTGTACGCTACCTTCTGTAAATTTAACTGCTTGGCAATAACAGATGATAGCTAGATGTTAACCACCACCCAAATGGCAAAATAAAATCATAATTTATGCAATAAACTATGCACCACCCACCTGAATTTCCCCCAGATTCATTCAATCGATCAATCAAATTAATTAATCAATCAATCAATCCCTCTGTCAGTCTGTCTGTCTTCTAATTTTCCTAAAAGTCATGTGCTAACTGACTTGGGTATTTGAGAAGTCAGGCAGACTGTAAGCACTGCAGTGCTTGAGTCTCTCAGACACAATCTGCACAGACGGCCTATGATCAACGTGTAGTCATGGATGAAAGGATCTCTGGAGGGCGTCACAGCAGCTCGCAGAAGGTGCAAAAGTGACACGTTTATTTTTAAGCCATTTGCACCACTTAGGTGGCATTAACAGTGCCAGCACAGGATCCGAGCACACCGCACGCGTGTGCTCATGCGAACACATGCGCGTACAAAGCAGACTTCCAGAGAGAGCCGTCAATATGAAATTGTCATCGAATGACGATAATCCCAGTCTGGAAGCTTCACACATCTCAGCTCAGTTCACCCATCAGCTGCTAGATGCACAGCTAGACTGCAGACGGTTTCCTTTACAGACAGATGCTCCGCCCCAAACATTGATTGACATCCTTAACTATTCAAGCGTAATGACTTTTCAACCTAAGAAACCAAAACATGAAACATGACGGGAGATCGATGTATATGTCTCTGCAGATAACACACGTGACTAAAGCATATATTTTGACAAATTACCAAAATGTAGGAAATGCTGCTGTTGTGGGACCTTGCACACAAGCTCCTCACTTACGAACACTCCACCAAGTGTCAAGGATGTGACAAATAAATTGACTTGATGCCAGGCTGCTTATTATTATTATTATTATTATTATTATGCTTTATTTCATAAACTCAGACCATCCATCCATCTTACAACTGTTTATCCTGGACAAGATCATAGGGGAATGAAGTCTATCCCAGGTAGCATAGAGTACAAGGCTGGGGTGAACCCTGGATGGGATGCCAGTCCATCACAGGGCACGAGGCTGGGGTACACCCTGGATGGGATGCCAGTCCATCACAGG
>JAACJT020000351.1:0-20202 GCA_009936485.2 Gymnarchus niloticus | reverse complement strand
TGAATTGTAGTGTACAATGAGGTAGGTAAAATGAGGTAGGTAGACCACAGTCCATCTTCATGAACATATTGCACGAGTTGACTTGGCAATGCTAAGGAGGAAACAGAGAGTAGGGAAAGGAAGCTCTCTTCACAAACTAAATCCTGTGATTCAAGAAGGAGTTATGAGAGTCGGTGGAAGGTTGAGTCGAGCAGCAATGCCAGACAATGGGAAGCAGCCAGTCTTACTGCCGAAGAATTTGCATGTCACAAATTTAATACTGTGGACTACTTCGGACCATTCCTGGTGAAGCGAGGAAAGGTTCAAGTGAAGAGATATGGCGTTATCTTTACATGTCTTGCAATATGAGCCGTACGTCTAGAAGTTGCATCTTTGCTTGACACAGATGCATGCATCAATTGCAAATCGAAGATTTCTTGCACGAAGGGGACAAGTGAAGGAGATATATACTCTGATAACGGAATCAACTTCAATGTTCAATGTTCAATGTTTGCATACCTTGTTATGTGTGCGGTTTAACAGAAAATTATTTAGAATTTTTTTTCTGAAGTCATCTTTTGTTTGTTTTTTTTTTTTTTTGAAGGACATGCCTTTCAGATGACAAACTGTGTACTGTAGCCTAGACGTTGCCATGGTCACGTCACACTCAAATTTACACTCATTGGTTCAATTTGGGTTGCAACTTAATGACTAAGGAAAAATGTGGGTCCTGAGGCTAAAGCAGTTGAGAACCACTGCACTAGAACACCTAGTACTATTTTAATTTTTTAAACCACTCCTCAAGAGAGATGCAGCATTTTCTGCAATTCACAAAAGATAGTGGCCTTCACATATCGCTCTGACTTCACTGTGTTCGTGATTAATGATTGATTGGTCCTGCATTCGGCATATGTCAACAACTCACGCATTCTGAATGTACAGCAGGGTATATACACAGCACAATCTCCTTCGAAAATTACCATCTATAATGTTAGCTATCATTCTGAGAATCAATCACTCATTACTCTCCACAGGGATTCAACTCAACAGCTGTGAGGATGTAACAGCATCAAAAATCCTCCACTAATCCGGAACGATACCAAGAGCCAAAAATTTTTACTTACAGGACGAAGAAATCTTTGACAGATGGAGTGTAGCTCAACACATCATGTATCCATCTCTTAGTAGACTGTATTGCTGCAAACATGATGTATGCAAGAGAACTGCTTGCTAGTGTTAAAATTATGTACATTAAACCCAAACAATATAATGAGACTTGCAGAAAAATCACACTGAGTTGTGATTTGGAGCTCTGTCAGGAGCACCAATTAAGGATATGTAAAATATGCATCGCACAGGAGCTCACCGACCACTGGTGGGTCCGCAGAACATCTGTATGTAAATGCATGCAGAATGGCGGCCTTAAAAAAAAAAAATATATATATTGCAGTGCCCCCTGAAAACAGCTTACTGCACCCCTGCCTACACCATCTACAATCATCAACCATCCATCCATCCATCTATCCGATTTAACCTTCTAATCGCTTATCCTGGTCAGGGCCACGGAAGCACATATAATCAGCTAAAACAGATTAGAAGATTCTCTGTGACCACCATAAACTCCAGCACGATATGTAACTCTTTTCTCTTTTAGGTGTTGATGGACCGGGGGGGGGACAAAATCTTTCAAATCATAAGCTTGAAAATGAATAAAGAAATATAGAACATCTTTAGAAGTGATAAAATAACACACACGACACTGAAGGCATATCACAACAGGAAACAGCTCTTGATGTTTCCAAATCTGGCATTTTAAGTGAGACCACAGAACTTTTGTCTCCCTGATATCAGTTTCTACTGAACTGCGGCCATTTTGAGTCTGGCCACTGGCTTGTTATCAGACCATATTCCCTCGCGACTCAACATGACACAACCTCAATGTGAATAGCATGCACAGGAATTATGGGATGGACTGAGGAAATGTTTCAGATATAGCCTAAATAAATTACAAAGCGAGACATGTTCTGGAAATGTGTTCCACAGAGCTCAAAGTGTTCTCACCAAAAATAATTTAGACATTAGCATTCGGGGGCAGACAAAAGTCCAACTGAAATACAAACTCTAAATGACAGAATGTTGTTACACACCGTTTTAGTGGAACCCTAAATGCTGTGGCTCAATTCAACATTATTAGTATTATTATCATCATTATTATTATAGTAGAAATTATTCTTTAAACACCACAGATCAGGCAAGTTTCAGTCAAATTTACTGATTCTGCAATGTTGTCTTGTACTCCTGCATGAACCTTACAGTGGTTGTGTGATGAGCTTTGGGACATGGTTGTCTTTGATGGGGGGAGGGATATTTAATTTTTTTTTTTTTGGGGGGGGATTCCTAGATAGCTAAAGCATCCTAAATGAAAGATATTCACCCTAATTTGAGCTAAGTTTAGACACAGCTCTCCCAGTTGTGAATCTCGCTGAGATGGGCTCTCTGTTCCTCCCCATTACAAGTGATCACTCGTACATCTACAGGTTTGCAATTCCCCTGTTGATTCAAAGCACAGGAAAAATGTGAATACATGACTTCAGTTGCTTAGAGACAATCTCTCCAGGATTCATGTGTAATAACGCAGACTTATGCACACAGTGCCCTCTTACCGTGAACCTGAGAACCCTCACTCACCTCTCATCAGGTACACAGCGAGTAAGATGTAGAGGAAAACCCCTGACCATCTCACTCCCCTGCCTCACCCACCCACACACACACACACCACCATCACCACCTTCTCCACATTAGAACTCCAAGGATGAGAACGGTACAGTCCATTAATCTCTGTTTGACTTTGTTCGGCACATTAGCATGCAACAGACCACCTTCGTCCAAAACTGCTCATCCCTTGAAGAATCACAGAGAGAAAGGGGCCTAAGGCAGGGGAGACAGGGCTCCACCCACAGTATAGGAGTGAAAACAACCACCCTGGAGGTATGAGGATATCATGCATAAAGCAAGTCATTTTTGCTGGGGTAAAGTCTGTCTTAGCTTTGAAAAATCCATGTTAAGTACTCAGATTCCCAATTAGGCAAAATATATGGAAGCTTGGCAGATCACAAACTGCCGACCTTCACCACATTAAAAGACTGTAGATTGCTGTCATGTAATTTCATCCAGGATCACATATTAGTTTGATTTTTTTATATATGTAGATACCTTTCTCATTGCTATACATTGAGAATATACTGTATGCCCTCAAACAAATCAAAAAGCAAAAACTGCACACAAACAGCATGAACAATAATTGTGAAAATCCAAAATGAGCTGAAAAATAGGGATGTTAAATGAGACTAAAATCAATACAACCAGCACAATTAGAAATCCACGCTTGGACAGAGCACAATGGAATGTGCAGAAATTGCAGAAATATACGTGATCGGCTCGCTGATGTAGCTTCGTTTCGTGGACGTACGTACAGAAAAGAACGGCAAATGTCATATCTAGGCATTTATCATATAAAACCGCCTCTACTAATCATACATTAACACCACAGCGTCCCGCAGACACATGGTATTCCGTAGTCCTGCATCCATCCATAGGTATTTACCGTAGTGATGGGGCAAACGAGGCTTCAAAACACGTGCTGCGTGAGTGTTTCCTGAACCAACTAATCAATGCCGGTACTGAATGAGGCTTCAAAACCAATAGCTGTGTTCGGGAGACTCCCACCCACCGCGGGTTTCGAAGCCTCATTTGCCCCATCACGAGTTTCGCGCGATGCAAACGACGGTAGCCTGGCTCTGAGCCAATATCCTACACACGTAGGCTATCTGGGTAGTTAAAATATGTATTATAGCCCATTAAGAATTAAATATGTAATGGTAGGAAAAGGACTTTGAAAATGTTGCTACGATAGCTCGGAGTCGCACTCCGATTTACGCTACGACGAACACTCCTGTTCGTAAGTATCAGCGAAAAGACTGCAAGCTACGCTTATAAAGCATTAAAATGACAATCGCCGTGACGAAACTGGATTGTGTAAACCAGAACGTACAAGCCGGTATACATTACTAAGTCATTTATTTTTAAAATATATAAAATTATTCTCCTATACTGTATAGTAGACCTATAGCTGTACAGGTAAGTGAGGCACAACACATCGACGTAATAAAATGAATTTGTCTAAATACATTAGATTGGGAGACCACCCCTTCAGGCTTCGTATGTATAGTCTGAGTCGACTTTGCCAAAACTATACCATGTTAAAATAGTAAAAATGAAAAGAGTAAGTACATGGCGTAGCCTAACATAAATATGTAATAATAACAACAGCATATTGTTGTTCTTGTTATGGATAAGGATAACGATGATGGGGATCATAGAGTCAATATAACAAATTAGTGAGTCGTAATTTGAAGTCATCAAGGGCTAAATGAAACTGAAAAGTAGCGATACGAGTTCTGGTCAGGCCATCCAGTGAAAACACTTCATCACTTTGAAATCAGCTTCAATACCATCCCGCTTCTGGGAAATGAATATCAAATAACAATAAAACAAAATTAAATACCTCATGGCTCCATAAAGTAATCAACAACATCTCAAAGTGCCATTTTTGACTGCCCGGGGGGCTGGACAGATTTTTAAATTTTAATCTTCATTTTACCGCACTCCAATTTTTGAGCAAGTCGTTGTAATCAGGAAAACGACTCCCTCGATTTCTAAGTGCCTGAAGTGATATAACGTGTATACAATTAACAAACCATTACAGGTATTTCAAATATTTTAACTAAAATGTTTTAGTATGCTTTAGGTTAATATACTAGAATTGCCATTGGCAAAGTAGACGCCAAAAGGCGATATTATAAATTAAATTAACAGGTATTAAATTGACCTAAGCGTTTAAATCCATCCATCCATACTCTTGTTCTCGTCAAGGTGCCTAAATATTTAAATCACTATAAAAATCATTAAGATAAATTATTCACACTAGGCAATGGATTATTACATTTAAGTGCATCAATATTAAAGAAGAAATTGCAATCGGGGGCCGTTCCAGAAAGCGGCTTTAACAAATCCTATAGTTAAACCTGAATTCTGATTGAAGAAAACTGAAAGCCTGACTTCAGGATTTGTCGATTCCCAAAATCTCCCTGAATTTGTCGACAAATCTTGAAGTCAGGCTTTCAGTTTTTTTCCATCAGCATTCAGGTTTGACTGTAGGATTTGTTAAGCCTGCTTTCTGGAACAGCCACCGGTCACAAGAATGAATTTTTAAACTCAGAAACTTTAAGTGTTTCAAGTCAATTAACATGGAAAAATTGCATGCAGCTGATGCTTAAATACAACAGAATGATGACAGGTATAGTGAAGATGATGTTCATCCATTCAGTTTTACGTATAGACTTTTCCAGGGTAACTGTTGCAAGTGACCAAATTCATAATCACTAATACTCTGCTACTAAACTATGCGTTTGATTGCATATCAGGAAAATGATGCTTTAAACCACAAAGGCATTGTTCTATGAAGAACATTATAAATGGTCTACTAGTGTTGAAATGGGTGATGACTTGTTACCGTGGCTCCTTTACTCCACTTCTTATTACTTGTGTGACTCTGGAAGGAAATCCCTAAATGATTTGAATAATTAAACACAAACACTGAGAAGCCAGAATGACTATCACATAGTACTTAAATACATATCACAGCAAAGTGCCATTTCGGGTAGTGGTCGACGTAGGGGTTTAAAAATATAACCTATTGAGCATTGTAGGAAAGGACATGGCGAGATAAAGATAACAGACGCTGAACAGTCCTGCTCAACATCATAATCCTATGCAGTGATCAAAAAGCTTTAGCAGCCTACTCCATGTGTGGGAGTCTGAGAGATGCAGCCCATACAAACACAGGGAAGGCATGCCAGCTCCACAGGACGGAGGGTGGTGTTACTAGAGAGCTCGAAAACAAGGCAAATGATGGGCTCAGCTCCCCAAATCTCTGTTATCTGAGACATACAACTCGTTCCAAGGAAAGGCAGTCAGAGAGTGAATTTCACCGAGTCATCCGCCCACTGTTTGCAAGAGGCGTGAGAAGCGGTGGAAATTGGGACGAGGTGGGGTTAAGCAGGGCAAAATGCCATACGATGCTTTCTGCAGGAGATGCTTGTAGGGATACTCTCCACCACTTCTGGATCTAGGCTTGGGCTTCCTTTGGCTGTCGCCACGGAGAAGTGCAGGGCTGCTCCCTCTGTTCGCGTCGGCTCCCGTGGAAAAGTCTCTCACCGTGCCGCAGTGGAGCGGAGGCAGGCTGCTCGGTGCGGTACTCCCCCGAGAGAGCCCGCGATGCCTGCTGAATCATCCGCAGCCTATTAGCAAAGCGGCTGTCTGGTTTATTATACCACACATGGTCATACCCCGTACAGAAGCGTGTATGTGTGTGTGTGTGTTGGATCGACTACGGAGGGAGGGTGGCTAAATCTGATAGATGCATGATAACACATTTGGGTTATATCAAGTTTCCCCCCCCCCATTTGCAGTCATCTCTTCCCTAGCACAGGTATGTGGGGACTAATGTCTGATGTGACATGATAAATCTCACATAGAAAGCAGCAGGATGAGGCTACTGTCAAACAGCAAGACAACCTGCTTCACACATTAGATTTCAAGTGTCGCAATTAGGGAAAAAAAAGTTATTAATTATTCATCCCGATGGCGCAGCGGAACCTTAGCCGTTTTAAAGAAGACGTGCACCGCAATGAAAAGGTTAGGGGTATGGCTGTTGTACCCAAGAACTTGACTCCTTTAAAAAAAAAAAAAAAAAAGCCCTAAAGTACCGGTTATCATGCTTTCAGTGTTTTGATATTAACACGGAGGGTGTTTTTTTTTTAATCATTTAAAAGTATGTTTTTCCCCCCCAGAATGAAGCTCTTTTTTAATTAAACGTGGGGTTTTTGTTTCAGATTAAATATGTGTAGAAGCATTATTCGGCCAACTTTAGGTTACAATAGAGGCAAAAGACAGAGATAAGCAGCATTTTTTACTTGTGGGGTTACTGAAGCATCTCTTATGAAGTTACTATGTACCAAAATTGTTTCGGCAAGTCAGTATTTAAAACGGAGAACCCTTGACAAGATCAAAAAGGAACTCGTAGGTTATGAGGCACACCGTAGAAAATAATCATCATCCGTTTGTGTATCGATCAAGATGGCGGTGTCACTGCACGCTGTCTGCGGCTGCTTCTGTGGCCTCCTGATATCCAGAGGCTCTGCATGGTGTCTGTCACCCACAGTGACCTTCTCCAGACAAGGGGTTTCCACAAATAGCCACGGGTGATGGGGTGGGTGGTCGGTCCGGGGGTCAAGAGGGTGCTGTGCCAGAGACACCTCTCACCTGGCAGTCGCTTTTCCGTGGTGCGGATTCGGGCATGCTCTTATATTCTAAAATGCATATTTTAAAATATTAAATGTACATACATTAAAATAGCTGACGGCTTGGAAAAAACAAGTTCCTCAGTGCTCAATCTCAGTTCCTCTCAGTGCCTTATTCTCTAGCTATAACTTTATTTCCCAGTAGATTCCCCCCAATCCGTAACTCATCAGTCAATTGTGACACCAAAGCACGATTGCATTTGAACTTATCTGCCTTGTTCTGTAATCACACAATTGGCAATATCTTGGTGGTCTGCATGCAATTACTACAAACTCAAACATGGTACAATTAATTACAAAGAATTATCTTTAATGGAAGTGACATATAAATGTCCTTTGAGTCATTTACATAGTCATTTGAGACACCTCTACAGAAGAAAGTGGGGGACAGAGAGAGACACTGTACTTATAGATACCCCCATTCACTTGCATTGTACTGACAGCCAATACAGTAATGCATTGCGTAGTGAACTATACTGAATCCATACAAGGGTACTGGATAAAACTAAATTTGATCAGATCAAAACCAAAAGGAAATCAACAAGAGCTCAACAGAGTCAATTTAATTTTAGCTTTCAGTCAATAATTAGAACACCAAATGGTATATTTAGACAACTGAAACATCAAGGTATCATAACCCTTGTACAACTCAACCATCAACCCAAAGTACAGTCCGTGCAACCCCTATTGGAGTAGTCTTTAAGAACCTGATATAGGACCTTCTGATGTTTAATACACTTTATAAAGCATCCAGGGAAAGGGGCATCCAGACCTGGTTTGGCTTTATACTGTGAAGCCATACAAAGTGAGGAAACCAGCCGCTGATGAGTTGAAGGAGTTGGTGGCCAAATGAGCGAGAATCTCATACTCCATGGGTTCGAATCCTCGTTGAGCCAGGGACCTTCTCCAAACATGATATCGTATCATGTGGAAATTACAGTCCTAAACAGATAGCAAAGTGCGGACTTTGCTCTAAAAAAAAAAAAAAAAAAAAAAAACTAAGTCTGGTAGGTCTTGACAAGATCTAAGGGACAAAGCCTGAACATTCTCCTTAGTGGTATATAGAGAGGAAGGCTTCAGAACTCATGAAGGGTGGACTATCCCAAACTACCATTCAATGCTAGCAATATAGCAATGCTGGCATCGTCCTACACTACTTTATACTAACGACCTCATGATCTTGCATTTTTAATATACATCCAGCAATATCACCGTAGAGCCAAAGCTTTAAGGAAACCGCAAGTTCACTTATCAGTAAACTATGCTAAAAGTGGTCAGTGAAAAGACATTTTGATCCAATAAGGTACTGTGAGACCTACAACAGTAACGAGCTGTTTGCCACAGAATTCTACGCCTACATCCTGGATGGTATCCTCCATGTTCTGCTGCTAAACACATATAAACAGTCAGCATTCTGGTCAAAGATGCAGTGACAGCACAATACAGCAGGGGGAGATTTCAAATATGGTGGGTTTTCCTTCCCACCAAAGCTCCTTGAAAAACCCTTCAACCCTGAACTACTTCTCCACCACCCACAAGATTCCACATGCTTCAGGTAATGGCCAGACGCACACGCACACGCACAGAAACATTCACCAAAAGGGTTTTGGTTCATTTACTATGACGGATTTCCATAAACCACAGACTTTATAGGACTCTTCCCAGGTTAACGTACTCACGCTCATACAGACACACGAACACGCAGTAAGTTCCTGCGTCTTCTCGCTCCACATGATGAGCCTTGGAGATTCCTAACTCAATCACCTCCACAACACTGTCAGCTCTTCCCACCCAAGCCAAGAGCCCTGGGCTGACCAGCCTGCAATGCTGGCCTGGGGCCACAAGGTAGCACCATCAGGGGATTAGCACTCAGCATGGAGGTAGGCTGTTAGGACAGAGATCATTACTCATCACATCCAGCAGCGGAAAAGGCGACAAAATCCAAGATGTCATACTCAGCTATACAGGTGATGTTCAGCTCAAAAAAAAAATAAATAAATAAAAACCACACACACACACACACACACACACACACACACCAACTTTTATACCAAAATTAACTAACCTCACTGAACACGACTGACATCCAGGATTATGACAAACATAACGTTCCCTGAATCGTCCAGGTTTTTGCGGTTCACGTGTCCCATAATGCCCCAGTTCTACCCCCCATAGCCACCATTTGTTGGCTGCAGAGGGCAGCTGACAGTTACCGCAGCTTTACGACTGCGAATCAGTGGATGGCTTCACCTGCCCAGCCATTCCTGAGCGTTGGTAGGAGGTCTCCTGAGAAAAAGACCAATTAACTGAGATTCAATTTTACTGCAGGTATTCATGTATGTGCTTTAAAGCACATTAAATTTATGTGCTTTACTTGACTTTTCCTGAGAGGAGGAAAAAAAAGAATTATCCATAAAGAATGGAAATCGTGACTAAAACTGAACACAATTTCTAGGTTTATTTACAATACATTTGTCCTCACTAACAAATTGTTACATTAATTCAGCTTTATTACAGCATTTGACTGTTTCAATATTAATTTAATTCTATACATATCAGCCCCAAGTTTATCCACAGTATACACAAGCAAAATGCAATAACTGAATAAAAAATTATTTATAAAGGATGCGTACAGGCAGAAGAGAGACATTGCCTTTACACACTGAACCTGAGGAGAGATCCTTGCAGCTTTGCCAGTTTTAGTGGATAAACATGGGAAAGATGAGCCCATCAGACACTGGTGGGGGAAGCAACAAGAGGACTGAACGGCTGTAAGAGAACCGTGAGCCACCGCCGGAGAACCCTAGCTTAGGTTCCTCAAAGAAAGGGAAAAAAAAACGAGATAAGTGGCAAAGAGCAGAACACAGGCACCCCAGCGTGAAACACAAGAGACAGATGGCTCATCACCACCTCCCGCTCAACGTCAGCGGAGGGACACGCTCGCCAAGCGTTGACCTACTCCTCGGTGGAAAAAACAAAGTCGGTCACACTGCAGTGGCAGCCGGCTGCAAACGCTTTTCTACCTAACAGCTAACCGCAGCTCCTTAAGCGGTCTGGTTGCGTTGATCAGCCTGCGTCCGAACAGGGAGCGGGTCTTCATCACGAGCGCCATTCTGACAGAGTGTGGAATCTGTCCCCAACGGGGCTGACGTTATGTCGGCATTTTCACACCCACCCACCCCGATAAGGCACAGCTGTGGAGAGACGGCAAACAGAAGACAGACTGAAGCCCAATTACAGGGCACTATAATCATGGGGGGGGCGCACTGCAGTCCTCTACTGTCCTAAATGAGGCTGGCATGGAAAATTTCCTATAATCCTAAAAAGAACCTCCGATAAAATGGACGTGCAGAAGCAATTTTGAGAACAAGATCCCCAAAGAGAGAAAATGATGTTGTAGCAGGGATTACTGCCATCATCACGAGTGGGGTCATAAGGTCAGAGGACGTCCAGATAAGCGTCATGAAGAACGGTCCACTCAGCTCCAGCTCACACACAGTCATACTGTAGGACCTCAGCCCCACCCCCCGAGAGCTTCTGTTCCCAGGCCATTTATCTTGGGACCGTTACTAACCCAGAACTCGGGACCAGATAAGGCAGAGACGCGACCTCGGCACCATCCGAGTGAAGGTGACCACAAAGAGAACAGGCCACCACAAGGTGCGAGGTACTCCTGAGAGAGACACGCAGGAGGCATTGTCCTCCAATCAGCAGATCTTACTCATGCTTTTCCCCTGTACGAGAACGAAAACAAACACCACCCAGGAATGACATGGGAAAAGGATGCCAGAACCACAGATAAACAAAACAAGTCTCCCAGCAAAAGAAATCAGGACCGGTAGAGGTGCAGCAACCATAATCACATGAAGACGACATACTGTAAATATTTTACAGCAATGATCAGTAGGGCAAGCAGGTACAATTATTAAGCTTTGGAGAGAAAACCCTCCTAGTTGGGTTTTAATTTATTACTATTTATTTTTTTACAGCTGTGCTCAGCTCTTCACCCAAACAGCTGCCAGGTTATGTGCACAGAACAGAAGAGGGAAAACAGGACGGGATGGCAGACATTCGGTCTTTGAGCTGTGAGACGAGCAAAATTTCAGTGGGCGAACAGCTGGTTGGTAAACCGAGAGAGAAGTCAAAGATTCCTTACCGTGCCTACAGGACCACAGCTATCCTGGTTTTAACAGACCACAGACAAGGTCCCAACTGCACCGTAATTAGCCCACATGACCACAGACCCCACTGTGCCTGCACCGCCTGTGTAGTTATTCATTTTTGTCTTTCGAGTGAAAATACAGAATTCAGCAAAAAGAATTATGGCATTTTTCTCCAAGGCCATTCTGTAGGACACTTGTTTTATCCAAAGCCACTTCTTAGTTTTCCCAAAGCATCCCAGCCTTGGAGGTCACGCTGTCACCTTACACCTCCCCGGGATCACGCAGGCCTTCTAACCACAGTCCAAAAACGTGCCGCTTGAATGAATGACTCAGAACCTGCAGCTCTATGTGTGACTGCATGAGTGAGAATTTGCGAGTGCCCTGCGGTGACCCGCTTTCCCGTCCATAACGTGCTCCACCCCCCGATCCTGGGCATCCTGGGACAGGCTCCGTGTCAGTGCCACGCTAACCGCACAGGTGATCGCTGAAATGGGACGGATGGTCACTTAGTCCTAAGAAATTAAAACTATGCACCTTGTTGAAGCGGATCCAGAACCACAGTATGATTTCATTCTGATCTTCCAGCTTTAGTGGTCCCTTGTTCACAGCATCATACAGCATCTTAACTGCCACCTGGACCTGATATTTTCATGGACGGATGCAGTGACTGGTGACAGAAATGAGCCTCACTCCCTTCCTAACCAACGAGGAAGAGTAATGTCGTCAGCATTGTTATGGCAACAAGTGGTTATGTCATGTCAGTGACAGGATTTACGGAACGATAGAAAATTAAAAAGAAAAAAAAAAGGCCATTGAAAGTTACAGCGCCCCCTGATGCACAGAAATCAAAGCGTTCAAGTCACCCTGCTTCCAAAACAGCAAGCCGGCGACAAGAACGCCTGTGGAGACCTACACATAAGCGAAAGAGGAGGAGGGGACCTTTTAGCCAGACAAAGTCTCCATTTGGAAGGAGATTAAAAAATCCCATCTGTTTAGAGACTGCGGTAAGAGTCATATAAATTGAAATATTCAGTACCTAAGGGACAAAATAATGAAAGATAGAGATGGAACAGTCGCAACGGGGCTGCTCGCAATTAAAGTTTGAAATGGAATTAAATATTTACACACACACACACAAATATACAAGATGTATTTATATTAATACATATCATGGGATGCTTGTATTTATGAATATAAATTATGCCATATATATTGACCGCAGACATTAATTAGTTCCTCAATGCATAATGACGGTAGTTTGTGGTAGAAAGCCTGTATCATTGTCTCTCCATTGCTCATTGGTAGCCATCAGTGAGCTCCAGCACCATAGACAATCCTCTTGGCTGTTTTGTTTTATCTAGTTGTCGTTTGCGTACTTTGTCATTCAGAGCATAGTTCGGTGTGGGGTGACTCTCATCTACACCAGAGGAGCACGCAAAGAGACTAGCTCATCAAAACTTAACAGCATGCATATACCTTTCACGGCCACGGACAGTCAGAAAATACAGGGCACTATGTATTAAACGCCGAAAAGCGTAAGCGGGGTGCTCTTTGAGCACCAATGGGCCAAAGTGGAAGTACTCCAAGGCCGTGGGACAGCATGCTGCCTGTTGAGGTGTTGTCTAGGATGCCTGAGTGAAGACACAGTAGAGCTCTACTCTCAGTCAATGCACATCCCTTCCTGTGGGGCCACAGCACTTTGGGGGTGGGGGGGTATTAGTGAGAAAGGGATGCATTACTGAATTTCAGTGAGTGACTTAGAAGACTAACATCTCTCTCCCAGATAGATTACAGCATTCACGTCGAATTTAGCTCCACTGCACTGAGGAAGACATGCTCCAGGACTCAAAATGGAGGGGATTGATGGAGAGGGAGTTAATGGTGGCACCTTCGGCTAGTGAGCCCACTCATGCCTGGATCTCAGTCCTGCTAACAGGGTCACGGCCTTTCAGACTCCATCCATGGCTGGGGAGAGACAAAACGACCCGTGCCTTTAACGATGTACACGATTAGCAAGGAGAAAGTGTTTCTTACTATTGGCGGTGGGAATGGCCGATGCCCGCTTCGGCTCCCAGGCAACACACCAAAACTCACTCAGTGTCCTCTTCGCTACGACCCTCGAGTCTTTAGCATTCATACTGCACCACTGCCAGCAGACGGGCCCAGGTGAACCGAAGCTTTACGCCAGTTGCAGATGGAGCATCAAATTACTCCTTTCCAGGGATGACGGTCCCAACATAAGAGGGCCGTTCAAGGCATCAATGTGGTTTAAATGGTACTGGGGAAAAAGCTTAGATTAACCAAACCATGTGTGTCACCTGAATGTTGACTTATAGCTGCTTGCCCTCTCAGTTAGCCTTAATACTGTAGCAGTTTCTTAGTAGTCTTAAGCCTGACCCTGTCCCTCTTCACAGCAGAATCAAGGATTCATGTCTGAAAGTGAGGGACACAAACGTTGGTCCAATCCAGGGCTGAAGGTTTTATGTGTTACCAGCACTGAATGTCCATCGATCCTTTTCAGCCAGGAGACATCCAGGCTCAAGGGCAAAATAGCAAAAACCCCCAGGATGAAAGCAGGCGCCCAGGTCTCGGCCCCTAAGCAGGTCCGGTGAACTAGAAGCATTTACATTTCTCTCCAATCAAAATCGACTGTCGCAACCCCTGGCGGTTGAAGGCGGGACAATGGAGAGGTATCCACCGTGGATGAAACATCGGGTTCAGAAGATGGTTATCCAACTACCACAGCTGAGCCAGTGAGGGGTAGTTGATGTCTAGCAGACATCGGGTCAGGTGATGAGCGAACACGTCGCGTGCTTTCTAACGGTGGGACTAGGGCTCATTCGAAGGTCTCCCCGCCAAGCTCAAAAAGTGCCTAACAGAGGCTCCCCTGAACTTGGACCGAGAAACATGGGGGGGAGGTGCGTGGGAGGTTTCCTTGGTAGCACAGCCAGGGCTGCAATGCGGATACTGGCGGTTTGAGCCCCTTTCAGAGCCTCTTGAGCACTGAGGCAATGAGCTGTGTGCCAGGTACAAACTCGGAGCATGGGTCACGTGTGCCCCTCCCTCTCCCTCTCTCACACTCACACACACACACTTTTAAACACTTTGTACCAACTGAGCCACAACACAGGGCAAGGCTTGGCTGTAACCCATGGATCAACACACAAATTAGAAGCTGACCACCATGAAACGGAAACCGGGAACGAACCTTCCACCAGGACATTGTAAAAATTCCTGACAAAATAATTCACATCTCTGAATATAAGACGGTGCCTGCAGAAGAACACACACACCACCTATTAACTGATACAAATGCACCCTCGTACTCATACTTAACTGTCCAAGTATCACAAACCGACCCCCAATTTAAGGTGTCCAAAGGGAGCTGTCCCTTCCCCCCTTCTACACAGAGTCCCCTCTGGAGTCCAAATTTTCCTTACTTACTTGAGCTCCACTCCTATAATCGGAGGATCCTGTATCCTCTACAGGATAGCCTTTCATCTGCAGATTATGTAACTATATTAACTTAACATCCCATCCCATGTCATTTTAAATTTGTCAATGATCATGCCTTTTGTGTTTCATAATATTTTCTGAACACTCTCCTGAGCCGGCTTTGACTTGAGTGTTTTGATCTTCGGAAAGGGCCAGCTGAGACCAAGCTGGTCTGAGATCAGATTCCTGAGAGACGGCCGCCAGCGGCTGGTCTGCAGGCTCGCAGGGCTGCTCGGCTGGCGGAGTGATGTGTGAGACGGGTGGCTCTGGACCTGAACTGCGTTCATCACGGTCAGCCCACCTCCAGCCTGCTTCTTCACCCATGAATTTTTCCACAAGGGAATAAAATTCATTGCAGAGGAGTTGTGGAGCTAAAGTGAAAGTCTGCTGTCAGCTAATGTGTTTCCAGATGCCGACATACAATTTGATTCAAGCTGAATACTAACACGTTGTGTTGCTATGGCGTGAGGGTGCATGGCAACAGTTAGCAACACTGCTGCTGCCATAAAATTTCAAGGGAAACACTGCAGCTGTTGTTAAGCAGTCTTCACCGTTCTCTCTCTCTAATGGTGCTTTTCTCTTTGCCCATTTTTGAAGAGAAGATGCTTCGCAAACATTGCAGCAATATACTACATAACTGGCTATGGAAAAGGGATGATGGATAGATGGATGGATGGATGGATGGGATTTCTGGTACACTAAATATTGCTGACCAGTCGGGTTTGTTTTAACATTCAGTTTAGTGGCAGTAACAAAGTAAAGCTATATGGTCCCTCCAGCTTCACCATGGGTCACCAATCCAGCTTCCACTCCAGTGTGACATCAGCTTCAGGCACATCATTCTGACATCGACCTGCTGTCCTTCACCCTTAGGTAGACTCGGCTTCTTCCTTCCAACAGACCACATCACGGAGACAATCGCCAGGCGTTGAAAAGCACGCCCTACGGTTTTCTCTCTGCCTAAATTTCAACTCCATGTCAGTGCTGGTAACCAAGTCGCCTCCGTGGGCCCAGTTACCATTTCTCACGCTATGTAAATTTTTGATTGTTTATCGAATCTTAGACACGCAAGCATCTAAAGCTTCAGCCTACACCTTTTCGGTCATTATGTGTGTGTGTGTCACCGAAATAATAAAAATAACTGGGGATAAAAAATGAAATGAAATCTGCTGAATTCCAACACAAAATATCTTAATTGTTACTCAGGGTAAAAAAGTTGATTTTTTTTCCCCCTTCCCAGTGAGAGAGATCTTATTGTTGCGTAACACCCTACGGCTTTGTGTGACAGTTGCTTACAGTGACGCGCACAAAGATCTCCATCTATTCAGGAGAGAAACTGAGCCATTAAATTCCAACAAATGTGCTATTTGAAAGGCAGTATTTTTGCAGTTCCCCGCTGAGGATGCGAACTGGTGCTGTCTCAGGCAGGGGAACGAACTTCTGAGAGCCAAAGTTTGCCACCAATTAGCTCCAGAGAACTATGGAAGCCATTGATCATAACGGACTGGTATAGCAGAACTTCACAAAAAATGTCAGCGGCGTTGCAATTTTCATAGGAAAGAGGAAAGATGGCAAAATGGCCACACACGATGCACAATGCGAGATCAAACCACGGAGGTGATGAATGACCTCAAGTTGAGCTTTCGGCCCAAGCAAAACACAACTTCAAAAATCAATGGGAAAGAGTTACTTTAAACAAAAACAAGAAGCCGAAGGCCTGTTCTTAATACAGCCATCAAACTCCGACGAGAACCGCACCCAAAACGCATCACCGGTAAAACAAGCAATCGTTCTGTGGCCCATGATGGATGACTGAGGTTCTCAGGCCCTTACGGCCCATAAAGACAGAACATCTCTATCTTCACCGTCATACCCAAGCGCGTCTGCGAGTGAGGCAGCAAGACACTTCATCACTTTAATTTAAATGTGTCACACTCCATTTTAAATCGCAGAAAAATTCTTGCTCATTTTCACAACAGAGATGTTTGCTCCCCCATATTAATTTCCATGCTATATCTGCATTATAAATGCAGCATTATTTACATGCAAGCAAATCAAGCAGAAATTAATAATTCAAGAGATCAACGAGAAGCATCGATTAAATTTGGGAATGTTTACATTTGACGTTTTTGAACATTTTATTTGCCGATTCTAAAAAGACGTAGGACATAAACCGCGGTTATACTCATGGCTGAGGAAGCTGTTACCAAATCTGCCTTCAATGTTTAGACCATATCAACTGCCAGCATCGGCTATCAGTAATAACATGGGATACATGCTGAAATGGTGTTTGGATGAGTGTGCTGTTAAACTGATGGGGGAAAAAAATAGCACAGCTAAATGTGTGTGTGTGGGGACGTTGCTAGGTCCACTGCTCCCGTGACAGGGAGAAAAGACGGCCTTCCATCTGTGCGTGCGATCTTGTGCCTTTTTCGTTGATAACGCCAGTGTGTCGTCTTCCTGCGTGTGGGGTGGACAGGCTTCTGCACTCCGAGAAGAGACAGCCTTCTGCATGCGTGTGTGTGTAGGATCTCGCTTTTGCCACAGACAGAATCAGTCCGTGACCGGAATGTGGAGGTTCCAACATGTGGCTGCCCAAAGTTTAAAGAAAACTTATGTAAGTACACACACACACACACACACACACACACACACACACACACACACACACGGTTCTGTGTTCAGGAAGGGGAACTAGAACACCATAACGCCATTAAACATCAGCTATAGCCACAGTAATAATGGACAAAACTCGGCTCAGTGGTAAAACCGAAAAAGACACGACCCCCCCCCCCAGCACACCGATATCTCTCAGGAAGGTTTGAAGGTCCTCTCACACTGTTCCAACGCAGCTCATGACTTTATCAACCAATAAGTGCACAGGTATGGTATTCATGTTTACTTGACAACATCTACATTAATGGAACACCATGAAAAAGATTGCTACCGCGTTCAGTAGTCACACACACACTGCCGGATGATTCCATAAGATCTCCATCCACCTGTCCATCCATCCTCCAACCAATTCTCCAGCAGAGGGTCTTCTCAGGAAACACTGGGAATAAGGCAGGAGACACCAGTATACTGCAGAGTACACACACACACACACACACACACACAAAGTCCAGCTCATTAATTTGCTTTAGTAAATAAGACAGATTATATTTTGGGTAAATTTATTAATTCTGTATATTTATCCATCTGCTTACATTCTTAGGGAAATTAAATCTTCTATACAACTTCTGTCACTACAAAGCGCTGATTGCCTTTCAGGTCGAGTAACTCTCTTGAAAAGTACAGAATCTGAGTAATGCCATTTAACAGATAATTATCTACAAATTTAAAATCACCCTGAAAGGCAACCAAATGCACATCAGACTGCTTCATAAAACAGGTGACAAACCAGGCTAACGTCCCACTGAGCTGTCGGATGTCTTCCTGACCACTCAGAGTGCTTTCCCCCCAAAAGGGAGCTTTGGGGCATATCACAGGCGAGGCCAGTCAGTGACTACTCATCTGAAAGGAGGACAGCTTAAGTACAGGGCTGGGCAGCCTGGGCTCAATCAACGGGAACTGGAATTCCCACGGGGGGGGGGGGGTGAATGTGTGTGGACCTGGACAGGAGTAGCTCACCCCCCCCTTACTGGTCTCACCAGTCAGGGAAAAACATTCCCAAGCTGAGAGAACGTGCTGACGTTTATCATGCTGGAAATTTCTGGAAATGCAGCCACGTCTGTGAGGAGTGAGGGTGAGGTCGCTCGTCATCTCGAGGATCTAAATCGGTTCGTCCGGCTTCTTCGCTGTATCCTATATCCCAGACTGAGGTCCCAGTGGAACCCTGAGACACACACGGAGCAGAGAGCACGTTCCGGCTTTATTCAGCACTCATACCATAAGCATTTGTCTTTTAGACCCCAGAAAATAAATAAATAAAGAGTCTTGCACCTTCTCCGAGAGATCTGTCTTTTTTAAATGGAGATAAATGGAATCTACGAGGAACTCATGACCAGATTACATCATTGAGAAGATGGGATGAGGCTGACTGGAATAACTGGAACTGTGCATCTTGAGTGAGTCAGTCTGCCATCTCCTGACAGAAGATCTCAGCAGCACTAAAGAGTCAGGATGCCGAGGTGTGTGACATCAAGAGACACAGACGGGGTGTCACCACCGCGATACCACACCCGAATCTCCACATCACCCAGCTCTCAAAATCACCTCCATGCCCCCACCTTCATTCCTGCTCCCTCTCTCCACCGACATTAACAATTCATCAGCCCCACAGTACCTACCAGTCCAAACGGGCTCTGCACCGTAAACAGACTCCTGCCATGTAAATGATCCCAGACGTGCATCTGACTTCACCATCTACTCCGTGACAGACCCCTCCGTCACAGAGGAGATTGGAGCTGAGTCCCTTATCAGCGTGGCAGAAGGGTGAGAGGCAGCCCGGCCCAGAAGATTAATCACATTCTGGGCCGTCGGTTTCCAAGCCACCACCCCACTGAAGGCAGGCGTGTTTCCCTCCAACACAGGGGATGCTGTCAGAAGATGGCTACACGGGACGTCAACAATTAACAGCACAAGGCCACAGAGCAGGGTCGGGGGGCACGTCCTCCCCATGGGCCATATTTGTTAATGCACTGTGTTTCTTCTGAATAAATAAATACATTTTTAAAATGGCCACCTGTTCCGTAGCTGTAGTGTGGGGTTAGCGCTCCGGCTTCCATGTCACCAAAACCAAGCCTGGGCACAAGCCCACCACCAAATAGCTCACCCGCACAGCCGTGGGCGGGGAAACTCCGAGCCGTTAGCCAATCAGCAGGAGGCCACCATGCCAGCTGCATGCTGGCACTGAAGAAGTCCCACAATGACACAGGGGGGGGTTTTCATTTCAAAGCACCATCACAAAATCTGTTTTTATTGTTCATTTTCTTATTAAATTAGTTGTTTCGCCAAAATCAGTCCCTCCCCTCCTTCCGATATCTCACGCAGGAGCTCGGTGTAGCCAACCGTGCTCCTATCTGGGGGGGGGGGGGGGGGGGAAAAGACGTTTTCCCACCCCCGCCCCGCCCCCCCCCCCCCCCCCCCCCGGCGGGGGGGGGTTTGGGGGGGGGGGCCCCCCCGGGGGACCCCGCGCCGGG
>JAACJT020000350.1:0-11879 GCA_009936485.2 Gymnarchus niloticus | reverse complement strand
ATAATGAGGGCGCTGTCAGTGCTGCTGTGGTTTGTAGTGATACATAATGAGGGCGCTGTCAGTGCTGCTGTGGTTTGTAGTGATACATAATGAGGGCGCTGTCAGTGCTGCTGTGGTTTGCAGTGATACATAATGAGGGCGCTGTCAGTGCTGCTGTGGTTTGCAGTGGTGCATATTGAGGGTGTGGTCAGTGCTGCTGTGGTCTACTGAGGTGTATGTGGAAGGTGTGGTCAGTTCAGCAGTTCATAGTGATGCTGAATGAGGGGGTGGTCTGTATGATTTGTGAGAATCACAGACCACATAACACCACATCACTAACCATGCAATCCAGTTACAGCCTCTATTCAGTCATCATAAACCACACTCACAGTGTGTGTAATTAAAGGCCCCATGCCTTTCACACATCAAAACTTCTCATCTGTGCTGTGGCAACACTATAAATACTACATCAGCAAGCACAAAATGCAACCATACCTTCCATTTGTGACATCACAGACCACACCCTTACGTCATGCACCACAGAATACATCAAGCCAAAAACTAAAGCAATTTTGTGTTTAAGAGGAAATCTAAATGGAAACAGGAAGCACATATTGTGTGGCAGTCAAGCATAGGCAGGAATAATAAACTAGTTTCTCAGTCTGAGTTTCAGCCAGTGGAGGTCTAATAGAAAAGTAGACAGATGTTAAATCAGGACAAAGCTCAGTTAATCCCAGCAGACATACTATACTCAAAGTAAACAGTGTATACAGACTACAGCATGTTTTAGAATACTGTGTAACATCAGCTCATATCAGGAAAGGTACTGCGGTAGAATTTTCACAGCACTTTTATAATAGTAAAATAACCGATTAAGCCGGTCAGTTACCAAAGACAGGTGACAGATCATGGCTGTTCATCAAGTATACAGACGATCACAAAATCAATGTGTGTGAATGGACCCCAGCTCACTGAACGCTGCGTTTACAGCCAACATCCTGGGCTAGGCTCCGGATTGTAAATAAGGCCTGTTTTGCGGAATCGTTTTCAGTATGAATTTCAGACAGAATATTACTACTACTGTAACTATTTATTAAACGGGGAGCATGCTTGGGTAATTAAAGTGAGATGGAAAATGCAATCATAGTAATGTGCCTTGAATCACTCCATGATGACCAATAAATCCCCTGCCTCCTAATCCATTAAACCACTCAAAAAGATAAACAGATCTATCCCAGTAACCAATGGCCTAAAAAGCATGGGTAAAAACTCTCCTTTAAAGGCCCAGCAGCAGCTAACAGATCTTCACAACAAGATGCGAGGGCCTGCTGTTTAGTAACAATGACAGGAACACACAATCCAAAGAACACACACACACACACACACACCGATGTGTCAAAATATAAACCAAGACTCACACTCAAAGTATCCTTCATAATTACAGGTAGGATGTTTTCCCCGCTAGACAAGACCGGTCAACAGGGCATAAGAAGGTACTTCAGACACAGTGCTGCTCAAATGACAAGGGCAGGCAGTTAATACTGAATGACCGAGAGAGTTCCAGTTAGGGGCTGGTCTCTCTGAAAGCTGTATGCACCACTGGATGCATGGAAAGTTCTACAGTGTCCTTCGAAATTGACTTGCCAAGTGGTGATCCCATACCTGCCTAATCAGCGACGATGGCAATGAAATTCACAGCTGTGATCAAGACAAATAGGGGATGGAATCCCATTTCCATAAGTGCCTCTCTCTTCATTGAGGGCCAGCCAGAACGTACAAGTCTGAACATCTGATGGTCGACAAAAGAGATGAAAAAAATAACAGTGCAGTCATCCAGTTAATCTGTAAAGAGTGCGGATAATAAATGACTAAGGCAGGCAGAAAAAAATGGGACACAACTGATAAGGAAAAGAGAAACCAATCTGGACTGACAGATCTGCACCTCTGTTAACAGCAGGCTCACCACACCCCCCTCTGCAGGGATTAAGATTTCACCGCTCTCCCTAAATACCCACCTTTGGATAGAATGAACACCAAACAGGGTGGTGTGACATAACATGGATGTTCGCAAGTCGGAGTGCTCAGCTTGGCAGTACGGTGTGATTTGCAGCCATTCAGCCATAACAGCATCAGTGAAACTGGGTGTTGATGTTGGGTCATCACAACCCTTTTGGTTTGCATGGCCATCTACTTCCTATCCGAACAATTTTTAAACGTTCCAGCATCAATCTCTTCAACTGCAGTCAACCAAAGCAGATATTTAACAGACTGGTATACTATGATGGTGGTGCATTGAAAGTCACTAAGCTCTTTAGTATGACCCATTCTGCTGCCAATGTCAGCAATGGTGTGACTTAATTAGCCAATTCCACAAATTAATAAGTGCCCACATACTTCTGCCTACAAAGTGCAACTGAGGAGGACAGTGCATATGACAGACAAACGGGAAAAAATTAAGTGGCTTTGAACAAAACTGCAAAGCTCAACGAAGGCCTGTGTGTATGCGCAATGGTCCACCACTCAAAACACCAAGCCAACAGCAACCCAGTAGTTGAAAATAACTCACTGATGAAGGAAGTAACTGAAGGCTGACACAAAATGGGCTGATGACCAGACAGCCCATCAATTGTCACACTAATCTTAAAGGACCTAAAATTCATCACACCTTGATGCCAATGGTGTTTGACAGCCAGCAACCGTACAGTTTCTAGTCTTTCAGCAAAAAACTGCAATGACAAGCAAAGCACTAAAAATAACCGGAAAAACAAATCCAATCATTGTCAGTTACGTTCATCTCACGACCTTCTCGAAACACCTCCATACCAACGCCAGGCTTCAGCTGAGGCAACCACAAAATGAGTCAATGGCAACACCCAAAACACTAATGACCTGAGGCTGCTGGCGGCAGCTTGGCAGTAGGGGAAGGCAATGGGCAACAGTGCAGGTTTGAGTCTACGGTGTGCCCCGCCCATGATACCATGCCAATGTAATCCACATTAAGGCTTCTGTACACATCCAGCTGCTCTAAAGCTGTGATAGAACTAAACCATAAAATCACTTTGCATTTTTACCTTCTATGTTCTTTGTAGCTTAATACATAATCCTATTATTAGAGAGCCACCGACACAGTGTTCAGGCACCAAGCATTCTTGAAAGCAGGCTCTAATCACTCCCATGCAGGGGTGATGGGGGGGACGACACCCTGGGATCTGCACTGAGTGAACAAAGTGAACAAATGGAGACTGACCCAACAGGGAAAGGGTGAGGGGCAGTCCCAGCATCAAGGATTTTGAGATTGGAGTGTGCTCTCAACGCTACCTTCCATGTACTGTACATGTATGATCTGACCATTACAGGTCCATTGGAAATGGATTTCCTCAGCATGCTCTGAGGCTACACTGTGGCAGGATCAAATGAGGTGATGAAAACCAAACCAATCTCTAGGAGCGTTCACTTCAAGTTTCCTGACTCTTCAGCACCCATTATGGGTTTTGAAGCCTCATTTGTCCCATCACTAAAAAAAAAAAAAAAAAAAAAAAGCACCAGAAAAATCTGAGCAAATTGTGTTTGCCCACATGACCTTTGACCAATAGTGTCACTTCAGGTCAAATCTGAGCCAGTGGACCACACCTAACCCTACAAATCCAGACAGCACGTTGAGAACTGTCTAAAAGGTAGTGATCCAGACAGGACTGAAAAGGAGTCAGGAGGACACAAAAGATAATAGATCCAGGCTGACTCAATCACTTCATAAGAAAGGAATTAATGTTGTGCCACTGAGGCCTCAGTATATTCAGCCTTCATGGAATTAATGAACACAATTAAAAGAAGAGGACTGTGGGGTACAGGGTTGTGGGTACATATGGGATGAGTCAGGCTTGGCCCTCTGATGGATTAACCAGCCCTTTGTGGGAATTCATACTAAATTCAGTGGAAACTTTTTTCCTCTCCTCATGTGCCTTTAGTTACAAGCCAGATGCCTGTAAAATGTCACTTGCGCCTCAACGTCATTCACTGCCATGGATTCATAAATTTCCAAGGAACCGAAATGGGGGTGGGGCTGATTGTCACAAGAGAGCCTCTAGGCTTGTCTCCACTAACCTTCGGTGGCATCTTGAAAAGGCACTACCAGCTCGATAAGCTCACGTTAGCATAGGACGATGAAGATGGAGACCACTAACCAACATCCTTGCCTTGGTTCTTACTGCCCTCTTCATGTGAGCAGAAATGGAGGAATTAAGCGAGAATATCTTCAGAAAACAAAAATAAAGCCCAAAAATATGGCAGAGAAATTCACACAGAACTAATGGAGGACAAGCTACCAAAAGCCAATGCCACAGAAGACAAAGACCATCGTAACTAAGAACTTGCGAGTCTTAATTACAGAAGAATCAAAATTTAAAGAACCCTGCAAAGCAGTTAAACAGACCTTATTGTAAAAATGAACTTAGCACACTCCACTTTGGCTACTCGAGCTGATAGAACACAATGCAAAGAATGTATCACAAGAAAGGATATCAGGTTTCAGCACTATTTAACTTCACACAATTTACTTGCCTTTATATGAAGTACCTTAAGCCTCAAAAGCACGAGCATACTTGAGACTCTTAATAGCAGTCCTCTCAATAGCATATGCTGCCTTGTCACTCCAGATGCCGCGTCCCAGATGTGATGTGCCCTTTCTTGTGTGGGACACTTGTGAAACACCAAGGTCAGCCATCACCCGGCAAGATGCAGACTAAGAAGCTGCAAAACACTGCAGGCTCCTTGTGCCATACATCAAAAGCCCTGCCGGCTTCACAATGACTTTACGGTGATGTCGTTCAGGTAAACAACGAAAGCAATGTTTATCTAAACCGACCAACATAGTTTACACCATGCACCAATGCAGTTAGCTGTATATCAAAATCTTGCCACAGGGCAAAACGGTGAGTCTGGACTTGGGAACAAAACCTGCAAAATTAACTTTAACCGATACACCACTTTTTGTCGTTAAAACAGAATGTCAAACACAGCGACCTGGAAAGAGCACGCTACCTGCAGCCAATACACTATCCAAAATGAGGACCCCTTGTTCGCCTCCTCAACCGCCACAGCATCGCCTGCTATAGTAACTGCAGCTCCCGGGAGTTTGTAGTCCGTTTCAGAGGAGGTGGAGGGTACCAGCCTGGGGCATGACGGTTGTTGGGAAATGAAAGCATGCCGCTCTCCGAGTTCATGACAAACGTACCGCGGGCACGCCACCAGATGCCCACGGGCTTGGTTTCAACAATCGCGTTAATTATCAACTTCAAGTTCAGGGATTTCGGATGAGGCCAGGAACACTGTATGCTCCGTCGACCACAGAAACCAATTTCCCAACCAGCAGCAAAGAATGTGGGCCACAGGGGAAAGCAGGACATCACTACTGTTAGATCACGCAACCATGCAGGAAACCCAATCACTTTTCTCCTCTGGTGTCACTTCCCCAGGAAAACACACAATAGGTGTGAACCCCCCACCACACAGCAACTCGCATTCCATAAACTGGAACACCCAGAAAGGTAAGCATCGCTAGAAGAAAAGCAAAAACTGCTAAAGAAAGAGTGGGAGACTTAAAAACAGAGAGTAATTCAGTAGGTGAAGGCTAATGTGGCGTCTGGCCAAGCTGGAGCATGGAGCTATGCAGCCAGTTGGCACGGTAACCCATAATACAGGTTCCTATACATGTTGGCTTGTTGTTCAAGAGACAGAAACCGTCAGATATTTCACAGGGCCATATTGATCACTGCACAAGCATGTAATTAAACAATTTTGCTGATGCACTTGCATAAATATTGATTGCTGGCTTGCTGTATCATATATCACTGGCAAAGTTCCCATGGTTCCTCTTTTTTTTTTTTTTTTTTATTTAGTGAGGATGAGATCAAATTTTCAGGCAGCATGATGGCTCAACATAGGAGCAGGAGACCTCCAGGATTTAAATCTAGTCTTCATTCTCTCCGTATTTTTACTGCCTGTCTATGACTTTCTTCCCAGTCCTGGCAGTCCAACAGACTAAGGAAAGACAATCAGGAACCTCTAATTGGACTATGCATCTGTGTGTGTGTGTGTGTGTGTGTGTGTGAGAGAGCGAGAGACTGCCCATCAATGGGCCAGCACTTCCTGTCCAACAATCAGAATTTCTAAGGACCATATCACTCCAAAGCGGTCTCTGAAAACTGATTGTTGAAAGCTTTGTTGCCTGATTTCAAATTCAGATTATATTTGATTTTAAAATCATTATAAAACTTGCCACTCCTAAAAAAAATCCCATCAGAGGGATGCTGCTCCTACATGAGACGTGAGCAGCGGGTACGATACTCGGAATGAAACTGGCCACTGTCCTCAGATGCGGGGGCGCTAACATCGTTACGGTAACGAGCAGGGTCTTGGAGACCACATGACTGCGCGGGCAGACTCTGAAGTAGCAGAAGGACAGGCAGATAGCCGACACAGAGACCACAGCTGTGAAGACAGACCAGAAAGTTCTCTAGATATGAGAGAAAACTGTAGTCAGAGAGAGAATTTGGACTAAATACCCAGCACTGAAGGCATCTGAATTAACTTCATTCCCATAGAAACACATTCACACTGTAATGTAGTCTTCAGAGCAGCGAGAGAGTATTCTCAAAATATAAGCAGCTACGACCAGGCTAACCAGCTAACCAAGGAGCACGGCACTTTAAAATAAGTGCATCAGTGACGCACGTGACCATACCTTCCAGTCACTTCAGGTCACGCAAGGGATCACGTCCAAGCACTGACGGCACACAGCCCAGTGCTTCCATGGAAGAGCCTCTGTGAAGTCACCGAGGGGTCGGATTATGGCCTGTGAGACGGCGCTCGCCTCCAATACAATCTGGAAGGCAACTGCAGTCCTGCACAAGGGTTTTATGTTGACGTGACTGTCGTTAACCACAGTAAACATCAGGCACACACCCTTACAATGTCTGGGTGGGGGTTGTGCAAAGGACATGTTGGTAATTCCTCAAAACTGCCCTTCAATGCTGTAGGAAATAAGTTGATTTCCGAGACATGGACCAAAACCCAACAACGGAGAACAGAAAACCCCAGAGGTAACATGACTCATTTGGGAGTTACGCACTACTTGAGCAAAGAATTTATCACCACTAGGAAATTAGGTGTGCTAGACTATTTCGGTCAACTTTGAACTTAGAAAATGCCCAAAAGGTAATAGACATGGATTATCAATCAATAATCATGACACAGAAACAGGCATTTAAGCAGCCATTTGGGTACAATACCCTATTCTACAACAGAACAGCAAACCCTTAGCTAAGTCAGGGTAATTACTATACACTTATTTTCATAAAAGGAATACATGGACTGTATGTATATATGGGACATTGTCATGTGACTGCAGTACCACAGTGTGACAATGGGCAGCAGAATCAGGCCTTTATTAGCAGCATAGCCAAGGTGAATTGGGCCCCGGAAATCACTCTGGTGTGCACAGGAGAGCCCCCCCCCCCAAAGGACAGGTGAAGATCCCCTAAGCCAGGAAGAAGAATTATTTCAATACATCTCAGATCTGTGATGGGCCTGAACAGGGCCTTCAGTCTGCTGGAAATGCAGATCGGAGAATATGGTTACACTGAGATTAACACAGCAAGAGGGGTGTGCCATGACATTCAGATGGATGGTCAGCATTTTAGAATGGACATCCCAGTCCTCAGACATGAATGTCATCAAAAATCTGCAAGTCAGTCAAGCAAAACGACCAAAGGACAGTTCGGAATTGGAAGGTCCCTGTGAGTGGGGTGAAAAATCCTGAAGCAAAAACAGAAAGACTTAACTGGCCACAAGAAGCACTTAAAGGCTGAATCTCTTACCAAGTACCAACTGGCAGGAAGCCCAAACTTCTACATGCACCATGTTTTGCATTTTCTTCCTCTAATCTGCTAAGTTCCAGAAATAGTCACGGCTTTAAAATTTCAAAAAAAAAATCTATCTATCTATATACCAAGAGTTGGGGTTAACTTATTTTCACATGGCAAATAAAACGACGTGACAGGAGCCCTCAATCTTCTGTATACGAGGGGTTAATTACTGAACAGAGAATGAAGTTCTCTAAAGGTCTTCCCACACTAATGTTCTGTGTTCTTTGTTGCGATCCACACTTTCTCTCTTTCATACAATTAGCTATCTTGGTATTTCCATCGTTCCCCTTGTCATACATACTGTACATTTGACTTTCAATGTCACCATTGTTATAATGATATTCTATCTTCAGTGGCTTGCTATATAACATAAGCTCCTTCATATTAAATCACAGCACTTGAACGTGTTCTGACTGCAAGCCTGCACCACCTTTGCAGCCTCCAACCCAGAGAAGATAGCAGCATATTGTTAAACTACACAATTATCAACAGATAGGCAAGGCATAATGCTGGGTAATGCTCTAATGCTAGCGCTGCACTTAGGAATTGGAGCTCAGTTTTTGTTCTACCTGAACGTACAGCAAACTTGGAACTAGCTACTATCCACACCCAAATATGGTTTGTATTCATCTGGAATTAGATACTTAATTCTTTCAACTGGAGCCAGACATTATCAAATCCCTCAGCTGTATAATATATTTCCAATCAAAAGCCAAAGCTTTGCTCTCCCTCTGTCAAGCACAAATATACCATTATCTGCATTTCTTCTGTTCTCGGTCAAAACCAGAGTGCCCTGAGTTGCCCACAAACCTGGAATGGTCTTCCCACCTCACAGATTTATTGAGCTCTTCTGCGGCTGACAGTCACGATTACATCTCAGAGGCTAAAACAACACGGAGGATGTCAGCGGAGGACTTCAGAAACTCACAGGCAGAGTCGTAACAAGCTGGGCGACGGGTGCCATGAACGCACCTGAAGAGAGGTTTCAGAGCAAGCGTGACTTTGCACTTTAATAAAAATAAGGCCGCTACACGGGGTTGAGGGGGAACCATTGAGGAATTGCTCTGTGAGAACCCCCTTTAGGCTGAAGAGGGGGCACACCAGACTCCTCCAGGAAGACAGGCGCAGAACTCAATGACATCTCCCTACACGTCATGTGGGAATATGGTTTGGTCCTTTAGCTGGCAAATGAAAACTCACTTTGGGCCAAATGCTGAGCAAGCCAGAAAAGCATGGCGGAACTGGGTTTCCCGCCCATTTTGAGTCCTTCATAATATGTTAACATACACATGAAATACCTGAAATAAACACACACCTGTGATTCATTTTGCCACGGGGGGGAGGGAGGTTGGGACTAAGCCAATGGGAATCTGCATCTTGAATTTTTTCTTGCCAAAGAGCTATAACGGACAACTTCTAGACAAACAAGGAAAAAAAAATTACTCTTGTGAAATCAACTGTGATTGATGTGATCAAATTTTCCTCGGCTCCCAGAGTTGCCAATTCCAGCAAAACTGTCAACCAGTTTTACACAAACAAAACAACAAAGTGTAACGTGCTCTCTAATTACACCCCTGAAAGCCATATACCCAAAAAAACCTCACTCCCAGAAAAGCTTCAGAGCTCTGAAGGATGCATTTAGGTCACACGGGCCACAGATGTAGGGCTGTAAACAAAAGACGACGTCATTCCTCATGGCCTGAGTGGGTTGTCAGTTTGAATTGCATCATGGGTGACAAAACGCCTCTGCAATTTAATGCTCCACAATCAGCGCACGAGTCCCAGCAACATCATCCACGACATTTGGGGAGTAGTTAGGACTGGGTTCACTCTTCCCACAGAGGATCGTAAGATGGATAGGAGCTTCTGTAAGAAGCCCTGGGTCGCATGCTTCCAAAGCTGAAGTTGCTCTTCGGTCAGTTGGGCTGCTCAGATGAATCTGGAGTCGTACTGAAAAGTTGCTCGAGTAAGAAAGACAGACTCCACAGACAATAAGAAAATGAACACCGAGAAAGAGAGCAACAGTCAAGTAGCTGGCAGGAAGTCATGAATGAGCTCAAGGTCCATTTGGGCCAAGGATAGAGATGAATTTGCTGTGGACAGGGAGAGTACTAAACAAGGACAGCGTGTATGGAAATTTAGACACAAAGCCCCGACGGGAGGGTACCAGAAAGTGTGAGCAAAACCTAAGATGACGACAGAAACAAACAGCTTGGTTCTTTTAAGTATGAATGAAACCAAAGCAAACCTCTCTGCCAGTACAATTACATTTGTCCAAAGAAAAATGTCTCCGCTCAATAATAAGCTAAAGAAAAACAGAGGTAAAAGTAGTCTTGCCTTTGTTACAGTCACTTCCTCTTTTCCACCACAGGCACAATACCATCACTGAGGAAAAAATATGACTAGCTTTCCGAAAAATTAACAGAGCCTTGGGCTGTCAGGGAGGTGACCCAGAGAGGAAGAGGTCAAAGGTCACCTGCCCCTGACAGTACCACGTACAGTTTGTGGTAGAGGCACTACATGTGAACAGACGTCTGTGTTACCGCAGTAGCCAATGATGGCCCTAGCGAGACAAAATAAATACTGTATCTTCTGAACCTAGTTAATGCGTGGGAACCAAGGACATACTCAAAAAAGAAAGATTAAAAACACAAAAAACCTTATCTTAGCCAAAGGGTTTCTGAAGGTTGCATGTGGTTGGTGGTAGTGTCATCATATACAACCCCAAACCAGAAAAAGTTGGAACCGTAAGGAAAATGTAAATAAAAAGCAGGAATGGATGTATATTAACAAATGAAATGAAGTTCACCAAACAAAATATGAAATATATTGGGTACATACTGTCTGCGATGAAATATAAGTCCAAGTAAATTTAAGAATCACTGCTTTTTTTTTTTTTTTTTTAAATTTGCATTTTCTATACCATCCCAACTTTGTCTGATTTGGGGTTGTACCTTCACGGTAGATGAAATGTACAGTGAAGAATACATCAAACTGCTTTTAATGACTCACCTTCCTTGGGTTACGCCCCATAAAACAAAAAGGGTGTGAGTTTTAAGAGAATGGCAAAAACTGCTGGGAAAACACTTTCTGTAAATGAGCTTTCTGTAAATGCGCTTGCCTCAAAACGACACATGCATGTTCTCACACACAATCAGAAAAGCCGACAAACAGAGATATGCACACGAGAACACACACAAAAGGTATAAATACTCTAACACAGACCTTTTGTGTAGGAAAGAGTTCACAGACTAGCGAGAACAACCTGCTCAACCTCACAATGACATTACACACAAAACCATTACACTACCCAGCATGCTCTCCTGCCCACAGCAGTTAGCTTTGCCAGTGCTTACACACTGGCATCCATTCAGATGGTGGAGCTCCATTTCCTTATCTACAGCTCCACCAGCTCCTTTTCTGGTCATTAGAGGCGCATTAAAGCTCATTAAAGTCGGGAGACCGGTGCCCTGCCCCCCAGCTGCTTGGAACGCTTGACATTCCCACTGTAGCCACAGACGGTGGCTGCCAAACGCCACAGACGCTATGCACTCCAAAGCCACGTCTCTCCTCGAAGGAGGCCACCTCAACCCAGAGCTTGGGGGAACATGAGACGGTCTCCCTTCACTCCCCCCTCGGGATACAGCCCCCCTGGGCCAATTGGCAAGGGGCCCAGGAACTAGAAGTCGCCAGCCCAGCAAGAATTGGACCGGCATCTACAGGTATTATCTACAGGTTTCTGTACAGAAGTCATGGTAGCTGCATATTGAATTAAGTGTAGAGCACCATAAAAAAAAAAAAAAAGATGGCGAAACCTCCCCCATGCCATACTAATCCTACACACCCTGCTGCATCTCAATGGTTATTTGTTGTTTAGTCACGGAGTCGTGTCCGACTCTTTGCGACTCCATGGACCACAGCATGCCAGGCCACCCTGTCCTCCACCGCCTCTCGAAGCCTGCCCAAACTCATGTTCAT
>JAACJT020000349.1:0-20204 GCA_009936485.2 Gymnarchus niloticus | reverse complement strand
ACAGGGTGGCCTGGCGTGCTGTGGTCCATGGAGTCGCGAAGAGTCGGACACGACTGCGTGACTAAACAACAACAATATATGTACCACGAAACAAACCAATAATATATTTTATGAATGAAGTCAACAATACTGAATGCAATGTTCAGTTTTTGTATTTACATTGAAGCAGGTTCCGCTGTCTGTGTTCTCTGTTTTGATTTGGTGCCTCTTCAGAAACTTAGACAAATATTTTTTTATTTGTGGTATCCACATACTACTATTATAACAGAGAGCAAAATGACACTCTTTTGTCGATTCTTCCTCTTGTATACGTCAAGCATACTAGCACCAAACAGTAACCTTAAACATTAGTAGAGGATGTCTAACTCCTCACTTCCTGACCTATCAAAATATGTGCTCTAATTATCAATGTTCTATTCCATATAATATAACCTTTTCATAATCACTGTGAAAATGTAAGCCATTTTTCATGTCACTATTGATTTTCTTATCAATTTTCCAATACAATGAGGAGTTCTTTTTTTAATCTTCAATGTAATATTAGCTTTGTTCTACAGGACACACATTATGATCATTTACATTTGTATGCATTGTACAATATTAGGTAAAGATTGAAAACAAAACGGGGTGACCCCCATTAAAAAGATTTATAGTTTTTGTACATAGAGGGAGATAGAGAGTTTGCAAAACTTCAAATAGATTTTTTTTTTCTTTTAATTTAGAAGCTTGGTATAAGCAAGACATTAATTTAGCCTTCCTGCCTGAAAGTCCCCTGAGTTGGCTATTTGGTTCCTTCAGCTTGAAACCATGGGGACATTCCAGACTTTTGTCCATTTGCAAGGTGGGCATTCTCATGTCCCTCTCTGTGCATAGTATGCTGAATTTGTATACAGATACAGGAAGCGTTTACTTTGGTATGAGGCATAACTGAGCTGACATCTTATAATTGTTAACTAGATATCAACTGCCACAGAGACAAAAGAACTGTTACCAAGATTTACATGTTTGTGTACATGCTTTTTACTTTATCTCCATCAGCCAGGACCTCTTTGGTAGAGGAAGACAAACCCAATATTAAGAGTCAGTCCTAGCTAAAGAAACAGGGTAATTTAGAGGGATTAGCTAGGTATATTTTTCTTTTGCTTTAATTTGGGCTGGATCTGAGGTTTAGTGATTTTATTCAGACACTGAAGGCAAATAAAGTATTTAATGCTAAGGATGAATATAAGCAATGTGTTTTTGTTTTATTCCCAATGTATTGACATTAAAGATGAAGAGATTCCGCTTTTTCACTCGCAATAATCATAACTTGTATTATTACTCGCTATATGTATTAACAATATATGTTACATTATCATTTTAAACTAATTTTTATGAAGATGCCCGTATTTTATCTTAGAACTTTATGCAATTAGCATAGGTATTTGTCAAAATCAATTTTGCAGCTAAATTGACAGAATGCATTTGCTCATAGTCTTGCTTGTGGAGAAGGTGAACTGCTTGACTTGGTCTTTCATCATGACACTGTTACCAATGAAGTCATTAGGTGAGCTGAAGACAGGAAATAAGTGTTGAAACAATGCTTAAGTGGCCATGACGTGCGTAATAACATGTTGCCCACAGAATCCAAACTTACCTGGACCCGGGGTTAATATATACAGATGCTACTTAAAGTACACTGAAAGTGGACTGTAAATATATAAGGCATTTTGAAGATTACATGGATTGAACATTTATTTACCAGAACCAATGGTGTCTTTTTCATTGAGTGAGCTGCATCTCTCTGTTATTTGCCAACATTTGCATCATACAAGTAACTCGACAGACACCTCTGGACAGTTATGATGATCAGGTGAGTTCAGTTCAGCACGTCTCATTTTTTGTAAGCAGTGATTTTGAAGCCCTGCAATTTGTTATATAAGTAAGTCAGTTTTTGATAATACAGTAAAAAATCACAAGAAAATGGAAGTCAGTTTGAAATGACTTAATACCGCCCTGATGTCCTTTGTAACTCAGTTCTCCAAAAATACGCATCTATTTCACTTCCCATTTGAACATATGCTGATCTGCAGTTCCAGCCCCTTCTCTCTGCAGCTAGCAGATGTCTGATTGAAGTAGCCGGCCCCGTCCACAGATGCCCTTGGGTGTTATATACTGCTCTGCCCAGGCCCCTCTGAAACTCTTTTTATATACCTGCAGCCTCTGGAATTAGCAGTGAGAATCCAGGCAACCTTTGCCTCCACTCTTTTGGCCGCTTGCTGACACATGAATCACACTGAAATACTCTGCAAGCCCAGGTGCCCCCAACTTTGATTAGACTCTGTCCCATTCACCTCCACCTTCTGCTCTCATCTCTTGCTGCTGTGATTCACACCTGCACCGAGGTCCGTTTTTTCCGCCTCCAAGTCTCAATGCCCTTGGCTTGTGGGCATGTCCTCTCCAAACATGAAGTGCTGATGGACTTAGTACCTCTCTCAGCTCCTTTGTGGTTGCCTTCATGCAAATATGCATCCCTGAAATTTTCAGAAATCCCATCCCTAACATCAATACAATTTAAAGCTATTGCCCTTTTCTCGTCTGCTTTTCTCTCTCGAGCCTTTGACTTTGCCACTATCGATCTTTGTTCTTTAGAATAATCCACCAGGTCTAACCACTTGGCCTTCAGACCAGGGGTACCGCAGAGGATCTTCCAAGTCAAAAGTGTCCACTTCACTGTCACAATAAGTCCTCCTCTGTGTACATCCTACTTCTGCTCATCCTTGCCACACTGACTTGTTTTCCTAATGTTTTGACTTTGTGCTTAAACCACGCTTCTCAGACATCTTTGCTTATAAAGTCCTCAAGAAGATACCTTGACATCCCTCTGGACCACCAGTTCTTTCTCACACCTTCCACTTTAGTTACTCAAACACATGTCTAGATAAATGCTGAATTCAGAATGTGGGCTTCATGGAATACACCTATGTTCATTAATAACTGATGAATATTTTTCAGTAATATTACACTGAACCTTTAATGCATGCCCTCTCTGACCTTCACTAATCATGAATGCTGCCGAACGTTTGGTTGTGAGACTCTTGAAGTGCCCCATTGTCACTCCCTCATTGTCACCCTTCACTGGCTGCAATTGTAGATCATATGTAGATTGCTGATGCCTGCCTACTGGGAGCAAGGGCTTCAACACCCGCACCCCACTAATAAGCTCTAATCAACCAGTCAATATTCTGACCCTTGACACCTGCTTGTCAACAACAGTGCGCCTTCCTTTTCTTCTTCTTATTAAAATACATCCCTTGCCTGAATTCTTGCCTGCATAACCTTGGCTCTAGTTGAAAAAAAAAGCCCCAGCTACAATTTACGAATCATAAATTCAGTAAAAAAAACTTGCCACAATGAACTAAGGCCTTACCAGTTCATATTCTTCCAGGGTTTCCAAGTACCAGTAACTCCCGTTGTATTAAGGGGTGTATTGTTTAGCAATGATACTTGTGATTGAATCCTGATTATTTCGCCAAAATAACAAAAGTACAATTAACACACAGTAGTAATTTTAACAATAGCAACCTAGAAATGCTACCAACATTTCTGCCTATGATTTCCATAGCTCTTGAACTGATGTACTTGGCTTTAATTTGAATGACTTTTGAATAAAGTACTTGAGCATTATACTCTAAGTCAGTCTGGATATTTACAAAATAGGCAGGAGAGTCAATGTAAGACTTGAGGTAGATCGAATGGTACACTGGGTCATATATTTGTACATGACACCGAGGTGGGAGGAAGAAGTGGGACTCATATTTTGAAATAGGAGTTGAGATGATTAGTAGGGTGGAAGGATAACAGAGGATAGCTATTTTGGCTTGAGCACAGGAGAGGCAGATACAGGAAAGGAGCACAAGGTTACATGAGGTTAAGACAGAATTTCTGAAAAGCAAGACAATCATGCGTGTTGTACACTAAACATCCCAAGGGCCAAAATGGCGACGTGGGGTAAGAAGAAAAAAAATAGTGTCTAGTCACCTGACTCAGCGCCCAGGGTGGGTGTACTCTATATAATTATAAGAATATTTTTCACATGAACACCTGGTTTACCAGCAAATAAAAATTGGTTTTCAATGACAAACTAAATTTTATTACAACTCTACTACAAATATAGCACAGACTCTAAAAGCTGATTTCTATCTGTTCTGCTTTCTTTCATAACTCAGAGAACACAAAATACTTTGTGCTTTAATAAAAAATTTCCAGAATTACACTGAATCTAATAGCATTTCTCATCTGTCTGCACAAAGACTGGTGACGGAGATATGGGACAGATTTTTCTGTGTCACTCAAATTATTTGCTAGAGAAGTTTCAGACAGCAAGTCAGATAAATATGCTTGGAAGATGAATTTGTGATAGATTGTTTTGACTGATACTGTGTATATTAAAGCAGTAGCTGTGATGGCTTCAGTGTTCACATCCTCCTCTCTTTTTTCTGTGTATTTTCAGAACAATCTGTGCTGCATGGTTTTTCATGATACGCTGAGCTGGACAATCATCTAGCAACCATTGCAGTTTGGTCAAGGAAGATCATAACCTATGCAGTTTTCACTGGATGAACTCCCGCCAGAAGTGTCTCATCTCAGACCCTCTCCCTCGTCACTCTTCCTGTAATTAGCTTTATGTGAACTCGGAGAAAAGACTGCCTCTACATTTTCAACAGCAATTGAAGATGGGAGTACGACGAGATATTTTGAGAGTAGAAAGGATAGTGGAATTATTGTATGAAATACTTTAAAAGATGCCGCATAAAAAACGAGATGTGGAGTGTTATACCATTATTCTGCTTCAAAATTTGCTGGACAAGGTGCACTGATGCCTCACACTTCTAAGGTTGGGGGTTCAAATTCTGCCTCTGCTCTGTGTGGGCAGAGATTGCATGTTCTACCCATGTCTTGTGGGTTTTCTTTGGAGACGTAGGTTTCCTCTCACAGTCCAATGTTATGCAGTTAGGCTGATTGGTGTCTCTAAATTTCCCATAGAGTAAAAATGTTATGGTGCCAAAGGAAGGGAGGTCAACATACTTCTGTACTCTCTAACAAAAACTCGATGGATAGTAACTGTCTATAGAGTCACCATGAGTTGGTATTGATGGTATTATGATTTGTAAATACTGAAGGAAACCAAGACACCTCAATGACCATGAATGATAGACATGTTTTTTGTGTTATTTCCAAATCATAAAGATGCAGTCTCACTTCCTGTGCTCTACCTTTAATATACTTGCCAAAAAAGGCACCACTTCACTCTTCTCAGCACTGGCGAGTCAACTTAAGAACCCGGAAATGTCTTCCGTACTTTTTATTTTAATCCAATCACACAGAGAAGAAACGGCAATTAGCTTAATGCTGCCAGGGTGTCACAAGGTTGGAGATATTTCAAGAGCTTAGCGATTTACCATCCGGATAAGAAGAGGAACCCTTGTGCAAGATGTCCGAGACTGAGATTTATTATGCTTTTAGCTGTGTTATATGTGATGAAATTGGAGGTAGGGGCCAATAAGACGCTTTTCCAAGGACGTGACGATGTCATGCAAAATGTAATAACAGACATGGTACCTAATATCAATTCTTTCTAGTTTGGAAGCTCTTTCTTCTATCTTAATATCACATTCAGCTCATGCTTGTTAGGAATTTCCTGTGCTGTCACCTAACCTTCACTGCACTGACAGCACAACAATGGAACGAGTTCAGCCCCAAACAAGACTGCACCATGTCATTCCATGGCCTTTCGCTGAGCTCAACAGCAGACAGAGGGCAGTAACAACATGCAGAAGGGTTCTTGATATGTCGACGTGCATCAAGGAGAACTCATGACAAGACTAATTTCCCTGTCCCTAATTTGTGAACATCAGCCCAGCTGTCGGTACATAGTGATGCCGCAATACGGTATTGTGAATCAGTCAGGAATCCATTTTGTCGGACACCATCTCCTGGCCTTGTTTCAGAGTGTCTGCTGATATTTTGAGAAATGCCTGAAAGATATTCTTTTATTTTCTAAATGAAAGTTAACAGAAAAACAATGGGTTTACAAAAACCCTTTTATGCCACAATTGTTAACAGAACTGAAAAACTTGTATTGGATTGTGTCTGCTTTAAGATTTGACAGAATTCCTTGTCCTTGTCCACTGTAGTATTATTTCATGATAATTTACACTTGTGTGTAAATATATATATATATATATATATATACATGCATACTATATCCAGTAGTCAGCAATAACTCTGCAGGGATAACATTGGCAGTTAGAATTGTGCAGGTTTCCTCTGGGTGGTCTGGTTTCCTGTATGGTCTAACACATGCAGTTAGGTGAACTACTTGTAGGTCCCTTTTTTGCGAGGAAGTCGTATGGTTGACGCTTCACTCTCTTCCCTCCGCTCGAAAGTAATCCAGGCGAACACTTAGGTTTTATTAAGGATCTTTACTCGGAATACCAGAGAGGCGAAGTTCACACGACCGTGTGACTCCCTTTCTTGTAGGTCATTTGTATCACAAGTACAGATCAGAATACAATTGTCTTAGGCGTTCTTAGGCGGCTTTAAACCGCTAAAGTTATAAACTTAGGATTCCATCGTCGAGATGACGAGGAATGCGACAATGTTACTCTATATATCATTCACTACTTCACCCAGGTGTTACGGGTTTGAGAATACGCTCAACAATGGTCAACCAAGCGTAATTAGGCTCCTACACTACTATCTTGAAGATGTCTTACCGGCACTAATTGCCCATAGTGTGTCTGTGTGTGTGTACCCTATATATATATGCACCCCGAGTAAATCTCTCTTAACGAATGAAAGAAAATAAATTATTAAAAATAAAGGAAATGATCTAGTCTTAATGAGCACAATTATGTGGAAAAATGTGCTCACACCATAGATATACAGATTACTATTCTCAGGGGGGCGTGTATATAAATGTGAAAACAGCTTCTGGGGATTCTGCACATCTGTGAGACCGAGGCACGCATATTTTCATGTATATCATACATAATGGAATTGAGGAGCATGTAGAAGCATGTCCTTGTATTTGCAGTGACATATAAACTCTTGTAGTGCACTTACAGATGCAAAAGTGAATCAAAAAGCACACTGGCTTGTACTGCCGTCTCATACCTCCTGGGTTGGCGGTTCAAATCCCACCTCTGCTCTGTGTGTGTGGAATTTGCCTGTTCTCCCCCTGCTTTGCAGGGTTCCTCTAGGTACTCCGATTTCCTCCTGCAGTTCACAGACATGTGACTTAGGCTGATTGATGTTTCTGAAAAATTGCCCATCGTGTCTATCTGTGTCCTGCAATGGCTGACACCATATCCAGGGTGTGCCCTAAGCTGCCTGGGATGGGCTCCAGGTGACCCTGCAGAGGGTAAGCAGCTTAAAAAACAGATGGATGGCTATTTAGTTATTTAATGAAATGCATAGCATTGTCAGCATGGTGTTTATGGAGTCTTCCTATGGACATGGTCTGCAGGAGTACCTTGCAATGAATTGTTTCTTGTCCGGCATGCATTTTTAAATCCCTTTTTTTATATTTAAATGTGCAAGATGTGAAACGTGTTAATCAAGCTTCTTATTCGTAATTTTCTTATTATAGCTAAAATATGTCCAGCCATATACAAGTAATACAACAATGAATACGCATAGTGATTTTAACATATAAGTGTATCAGCAGATATTTGATTTGCATTGTGCACAAGATCCTTGGATATTATTGAAAATGAGTGCAGTAGTTGCCTTCAATCAGTCACGTACTGGGAGTTGTCATTTTTAGACTGTGAGACAGAGGCACAGATCGTCAGCCATGTGAATACCTAACAGACATAATAGGTCTGTAATAAGTCTGTAAATGAAGTATTAACTTGTGCAGAGCATATGCAGACTCATTCATGCCATTGCCATGAAGAGAAAGTCATTTCAGAGAGAAAACGTCTGTAGTGAAATCTTAATTCATAGCAAAGAGAAGAAAAATCTGTAAATGTTCCTACATGTTAGTGTTAAGTTTGGGTGCACATTTTGAAGAAAATAGGATCCCTTATCCCAAAAGACATACCTGAAATGGAGATTGCATACCAGTTTGCAATGGGAAACTGTGTCACTGTAATTTCAGCGTTTCAACACCATTGAACTGAATTGAATTGAATTTCAAGATGATGCCCACTCATATGTTATGATCAGGTTATAGAAAAACCATACACAAACTAAACAGAATGACTTTGCATGTTATTTTGGATATTATCTTGAGATTTATTTCCTGGACCATAGTTGTGGCCACACACATCAGTAAAAATACAGGTTCTTGTAAATGATTGTATATGTGTAGGATGTGTTACTTTTTTTCAGTTTTCCATCTAAACCTGTACGTACTCATCAGAGACTCTGCTCTTCTGTCTTTTATGGCCTTGCGAAAATAACAGTCTGCTAACTTATCGGTTTTGCTCTCTGTTACTGGGGTATAAGATTACTGTTCCACAGTCACACACAATGTAAAAGAATTTTGAACACTCAGGAGATCCCCTGAAAGTCATGTCAAGATTGTACATTACTGTATGTATTTCCGGACTTGACAAGTTCTTCTTGCTTCCATTGGTTTTTCCTACTGAGAAAATATTAGGAGATAGTCTCAGACTACTGCTGTACTGATTAGTCTGTCTCTTGTTCATTTCAGCTGACCATATAACAATAGAGCTACAGAAAGCTACTCTATTTCTATTAAAGTCTGGAGAGCCTGTGGTCAGACAGAATGAGATGAAACAAAGGAAGGTCATCAGAGAGCTCTCTGAGTGAAATAATAGCACGTGCCCCTGCTGCCACACATGCCAACACGTAAGCACGATGACTGCTGTTCATAGCCATCGGCGCGCTAATTTGCTTAGCCACATGAATACCGATCCGTGTGTCGAGCTCTGGTCCTGCCTCTCCAGCTGAGTGAAGAGGGAGAAGCATGATTTTTGCACCACTTGAAGCTGGACACAATGCCTCCAATTTTTTTCCCAGGGACGAAAGCATGATATAGCAGCCAATGGAATGGATGACCTCTTAGTGTTAAATATAGGAATTCCGAAGAAGACGTTGTTTACAGGCATTCATTTGACTGGTACTTAGAGATAAAAAAACAGTCCTTCAATTATTTCATTTTATTTATTAAATACCATACATTGCTCTTCAGAGCTTCAGGTTTAAATAACATTTCAAGTACAGTGTTCCTTTCATCATCTAGAGATAATTGCTGACTGTTCACTTTGTATATATATAAGTGGTGCTATATCTGCTTTTTTCTGATAATAACAGTAAGTAATTGATTGTATAAAATATGCTTCTTTGCATTTATGTAAGAACAGTGAATGAAAATCGGACTTATAGTCAATTAAATTAAATTCAGTTTTATTCGTATAGCACTTTTAACAAAGACCATTGTCACAAAACGCATTACATAGTCCTGGACCCAAGTTCCCCAGAGAGTAAGTCAAGGGCAACAGTGGCAAGGAAAAACTCCCTCAAGAGGAATAAACTTTGGGAGGAACCAGACTCAAGGGGGAGGCCCATCCTCTGGCTGGCACTGAGCAGGACAAGTTCATTAAGTTTATTAATACAATGTGAACAGCCACTGTAAAACGGTCAGGAGGACAACAGTGTATTGGAGGATGCAGTAAAGTGATCAGGATTGAAGAGTAGGTTCGGTGGCTCAGAAGACAGCAAGCCTGTCAGGGTGGACAGCTGAAGCAGAGGGAGGACACGGTAGGTTAGCAGACGATAGGGGGATCTCTTGAATCTGAACCTCCAAATGTAGCACCCCAGAGAGGGGGGCGGGGGGAAAGAGAATGTACATGAGAGCTGAGCAACAATTTAAGATGTCAGAATAATTGTAATAAAACAAGAGCCCCGGTATAGCTATTTATGGCAGCATAACTATGAGGGAGAGGCCGGCGGGGACACAGGCATGAGGAATCCCTGAATACCAGCACAAGGATCTTCATACTCGGAATACAAGAGAGGCGAAGGTCGAAAGACCGTGTGATATCACAAGTACAGATCAGAATGCAATTGTCTTAGAGCATGCAAAACAGGAATGACTGCACTGACAGAACAGTTCATTCAAAGTCAATGGCACTAATCCCCACCCAACTCTATACCTCAGCCTATAGCCTAGTTGGGGAGCGAGTAGCTACCTAAGATCTCTCTAAGACAGACTGTTAAGTTGAGACATAAAGACAGAGAGTGAGTCAGGGTGCTGCTGGAAGACCATTCTACAGCTGCGAGCTTTGTAGGAGAATGCTCTGCAGAAAGGGTACCTTTTTTCACTATTGGAGGTAATAAATAACCTGCCCCCGAGAGCGAAGGAAATGGTGGGTGGGGGTTGGAAGGAACCAAAATATCAGATAGATATTCTGGAGCCAAGCTATGCAAGGTCTTTAGGTTAGTAGTTGTATTTTAAAGTCAGCACGGGACTTAACAGGAAGCCAGTGTAAAGATGACAATACAGGACTAACATGATCAGACTTCCTAGTTCCTGTTAGGACTCTGGCTGTAGCATTTTACACCAGCTGAAGTCTGTGTAATAACCCAGAGTTACATCCAGTGTGTTGTAACAGTCCAATCAGGAACTGATAAAGGTTACTTTTTCAGTATCATCAAAGGACAGCATCTTCTGAACCTTGGCTATATTCCTCCGACGGAGGAAAATGAAATTCCTAATGTGAGCACCAAAGGACAGATGTGGGTCCACTAAGATACCAAGATTTCTAAACAGTGTGCTGTTTTTAAGTGACCATCCATTAGATTTTACATCAAATGGCTGATCTCAAACCACTCTAGGACCAAACAGCATTACTTCTGTTTTATTTTGATTTAGGAGTAGAAAATTGCTGACCATCCAACTCTTAATATCTAATACATAATCTTCATTGTTTGACAATTGTGATAATTGTATAGTTGTGTATCATCAGTGTACCCGTGGAAATCAATACCATATTTTCTAATTATGCCTTTAATTGGCAGTTTAAACAAGGTGAACAGCAAGGGGCTCAACACAGATCCTTGTGGAACACCCAGTCTCACTTTGGTAGAATCAGAGGATTCATTATTAATCAGAATCAGAATTAGATTTATTGGTTAAGTATGCACACATACGAGGAATTCGATTCTGGTTTTGATGACTCTCCAAGTATATGTTACGCAAATCTTAACATCTTTAACTCTGCCACCTCCAGCTCTGCCTCCTGTTTTTTTGTCAGTGGCACCATCTCCAGCCCATATAACATAGCTGGTCTCACTACCATCTTGTAGACCTTCCCTTTCACTTTTACTGGTACCTGTCCATCACAAATCACTCCTGATACTCTTCTCCACCCCCCCACACCGTCTACACTCTCTTCTTCACCTCTTTTCCACACTCCCCATTACTCTGAACTGTTGACCCCAAGTATTTAAACTCATCCACCTTTGCCAACTCTACCCCCTACATCGTCACCATTTTGCTGTCCTCCCTCTCATTCACACACATGTACCCTGTCTTAGTCCTACTGACTTTCATTCCTCTCCTCTCTAAAGCATATCTCCACCTCTCTAGGGTAACCTCAACCTGCTCCCTACTCTCACTACATATCACGTTGTCATCTGCAAACATTATAGTCCACGGGGGCTCCTGACTGATCTCGTTTGTCAACTTGACCATCACCTTTGCGAATAAGAAAGGGCTCAGAGCTGATCCTTGATGTAATCCCACATCTACCTTGAATGCATCTGTCACTCCTATTGCAGACCTCACCACTGTCACACTGCCCTCGTACATATCCTGTATCACTCTACTTCTCTGCCACTCCTGACTTCCTCATACAATACCACAGCTCCTCTCTAGGTACCCTGTCATATGCCTTCTCCAAGTCCACAAAGACACAATGCAACTCCTTCTGTCCTCTATACTTCTCCAACATCCTCAGAGCAAACATTGTATCTGTAGTGTTCTCTTCCAGCATGAAACCATACTACTGCTCACTAATCATCACTTCCCTTCTTAACCTAGCTTCCACTACTCGTTCCAATAACGTCATGCTGTGGCTAATCAATTTGATCCCTCTGTAGTTACTATAGTTCTGCACATCACCCTTATTCTTCTTTTAAATCGATACCAACAATACTTCATCGCCACTCTTCGGGCATCCTCTCGCTTTCCAAAATTGCGTTAAACAATCCAGTTGGAAACTCCACTGCCATTTCTCCTAAACACCTCCATGCTTCCAAAGGTTTGCTATCTGGACCTTCAGCCTCTCCATTCTTCATCCTCTTCATAGCTGTCCTTACTTCTTCCTTGCTAATCCATTGCACTTCCTGATTCACTATCCCCACATCATCCAACCTTCTCTCTCTCATTCTCTTCATTCATCAGCCCTTCAAAGTACACTTTCCATCTGCTCAAAACACTCTCCTTGCTTGTGAGTATGTTTCCATCACCCTAACCTGTTGCACATCTTTCCCAGCTTGGTCTCTCTGCCTAGCCAATTGGTGGTACAGGTCTTTTTCTCTCTCCTTAGTGTCCAGCTTCTCATACAACTCGTCATACACCTTATCTTTAGCCTTTGCCACCTCTCTCTTCATCATACACCTCATGCCCTTTTACTCCTGTCTACTTTTGTCATCTCTCTGACTATCCCATTTATTCTTTGCTAATCTCTTCCTCTGTATACTCTCATGTACTTCCTCGTTCCATCACCAGGTTACCTTGTTCTCCTTCCTCTGACCACATGTCACACCAAGCACCTTTCAAGCGGTCTCCCTAGCCTGTCTTAACTCCTCCCTGAACTCCACCTTACAGTCTTCTTTTTTCAACTTCCACCATTTGATCCTTGGCTCTGCCCTCACTCTCCTCCTCTTCTTGATCTCCAAAGTCATCCTACAGACCACCATCCTATGCTGCCTAACCAAACTTTCTCCTGTCACCACTTTACAGTCTCCAATGTCCTTCAGACTGACCCTCATGCATAGTATATAATCCATCTGTGTGCATCTTCCTCCACTCTTGTACGTCACCCTGTGTTCCTCCCTCTTCTTAAAATATGTATTCACCAAAGCCATGTCCATCCTTTTCACAAAATCCACTACCATCTGACCTTCTGCAATCTTCTCCTTGACACTATACCTACTCATTACCTCCTTATCCCATCTGTTCCCTTCACCAACATGCCCACTGAGATCCACTGCAATCACCAATCTCTCTCCCTTAGCTACACTCTCTGCCACTTCATCCAACTCTCTCCAGAATTTTTCTTCTTCATACATCTCAGATCCAACTTGCAGGAAATATGCACTAACAACATTCATTATTATGCCTTCAATTTCAGGTCATTTCCATCCATTCCATTCCAGCAATTTCCATCACTCTGTCTGACACTCTTTTCATGTCCAAAACACTCTTGGCATACTGTTCCTTCAGGATAACCGCTACCTCATTTCTCCTCTCATCCACACCATGGTACAACAATTTGATACGATACACCTGGCCTTACTCCCCTTCCATCTGGTTTCTTGCATGGACAATATATCAACCTTCCTTCTCTCAATCATGTCAGCTAGCTGTCTCCCTTTACCAGTCATACTGCCAACTTTCAAAGTTCCTACCCTCCTGACCTTCCTCCTCTCCTCCTGTCTCCAGACACGCCTTCCTCTTCTTCTTCTCTTTCAGCCAACTGTAGCCTAATTTCCACCAGCACCCTGTTGGCTAACAGTATTGGTGACGGTCATTGTTAACCCGGGCCTCGACCAATCCAGTATGGAAATTTGTGTTGTTGTCAACATATTAGATTTGGAAAAAAGTTTTACACCCTTTTTGATGTAACTGTCCCCATTTATCTGGGCTTGGGACTTCACAAAGGAATACACTGGCTTGTGCATCTGCAGTGGCTGGGTTACAAGACAAAGAATGTATATATATATACGCATACAAAGTGTGGAGTGCAATTCAGAGCAAGAAATGCTGAAATATATACTGAAAAACAAGTATGAACAATATGTAAACAGTATTGCAAAAACCTGGGAGGCCTGGGGGGGGTGCTCAGCCTGATTATGCTGAGTTAACTATTTGTGAGCTTAATGGCCTGTGGGAAAAAAAGCTGTTCTTATATGTGCTTGTTTTGGTGTATATTAATCTATAACACCTGGCAGATGGAAGGAGTTCAAAAAGGTTGTGATCTGGATGTGAGGGGTCGGCGATGATTTTCCCTGTTTGTTTCATGATTCTGGAATAGTTCAGGTCCTGTAAAGTGGGCAGACTTGCACCAAAGATTTTTTCTCCAGACCTGTCTATTCATTTTAGCCTGTTTTTGATATGTTTAGTTACTGAACCAAACCACACTGTTATGGATGTATGGATGAGCTAAGTACAGATTCAATGACTGCTGTGTAGAACTGAATCAGCAGCTCCTGTGGGAGGTTGAACTTCCTCAGCTGGCACAGGAAGTACATTTTTTGTTATGCCTTTTTTATGATGGATCCCACGTTCATCTCCCATTTCAAATCCCTTGAGATTATGGATCCCAGAAATGTGAAGGTTTCCACAACTGACACAGCAGTATTAAGTATGGAGAGGGGGCATACTATTGTGGGACCTCTCCTAAAGTCCATTGTCAACTCCACAGTTTTAAGTGTTTAACTCCAGATTGTTGTGACTACACCAAAGGGCCAGATGCTCAACTTCCCATCTGTATGCAGACTCATCACCATTCCTGATGAGCCCAGTGATGGTTGTATTGTCTGCATATTTGAGAAGCTTGACAGAGGGGTCCTGAGAGGTGCAGTCATTAATATAGAGGTATATTAATATATAATATGAACAAACTGGTAGCAGTTAGTAAGACAGGACCGTAGCCAGGACAAGTCCTGGCCTTTAATACCAACTAAGGATTCTAGCCGGCGTAAAAGAATGTCATGGTAAATTGGTCAAAATTATTTATCTGTAGGAAGGAGTACAATTGTTTTGCTACTACTTTCTCCAAGATATTAGAGAAAAAGGGAAGGTTGGAGATAATTATATTGTAATATAATTTGAAAAGTCACTAGTATCATGTTTAGGTTTTTTAAGCAAAGGTTTGACAACAGCTGCTTTTAGGGATTTTGATACATATCCATATTGTGTTTAATAAGTTACTAATAGATTGCAGGAATAGGATCTAATAACAGGGAACTAGCTGCTTTAGAAAAGGAAATCAGGTTCAAAAGTTCAGATTTTCCTATAGTAGTAAAGGAATCCAACATTACTACATTGCTTCAGTCAATTACAGCAGGACCTAGCAAAGTCTGGCGACAATCCCTGGCAGAAGTACTTCTTTGGATTATCTATCTGATGGTAGTTATTTTACCATTGAAGAATGTCATAAAGTTATTGCTTCAGCAAGAGGTTAGAATCTGTAAATGTAGCACTGAATGATTCCTAGTTAGTTTAGACAGAATAAAACAGGAACCTAACATTGTTTTTGTTATTTTCTCTCAGCCTGGAGAGATACATGGATCTAGCTGTGACTAGGGCTTGTCTTTCCATGCAGCCTTGAAAACCTCTACCTCCAATTTCCTTGAAGCTTTTCTAGATTCACAGGTATGGTCAGTATACCAAGGAGCATATTTCTTATCTTTTAGAATTTTCTCCCTAAGAGGAGCAACCAGATCTGCTACAAAGTGATTGATCAATATTTACCGATACCTGTTCAAGTTCAAATTCATTTGTGGCCTTACCAGTCTGGAAGAATGCCCGGAGAAGCCTGCTAAGCACGGCAGATGCAGTTGAGGAAGTAATACGATGACTAACATTCAATTTTGAGACAGGCAGAGCAGCAGACCTAAGCTGTATCTCAAATGTTAGGAGAGAGTGATTTGAGACTGCAGGATTTAGAGGGAGGATAGACACATTCTCCACAGAGATACCATGACTAAGAATCAAGTCTAGAGTGTGAGTAGGCTTTTCTATATTCTGCAGAACACCAACAGACTCAAGAACAGAGGGGCAAATGCCATTATTCAAGGATCACAGTCATTTTCCATATGGAAATTAAAATCCCCAACAATTACAGCTTTGTCAGTAGTAACAACTAGATCAGACAGGAAGTTAGAAAACTCCTGAATAAAACTGCAATATGGACCAGGTGGTTTTTTAAACAACAAGAGTAAATGATGACAAGGAAGTATATGAGTAGATGAGCTAACAATAAAAATCAGGATTTCAAATGTGCTAAATTTGTAACACAACTTCTCAGAAACAGCTAGATTAGACTTAATATGGCTGCAACACTGCCACCTTGACCATTAGACAAGGTTTATGTTTGTAGGTGTACCCAGGAGGGGTAGACTCATTTAGTGCCACGTAGTCATCACAATTGAGCCAGGTTTCTGTCAAGCAGAGCATACTAAGACTTGAGTCAGTTATGGTATCATTTATAAGTAATGTTTTAAGGGTCAGAGAGCTCACATTCCAAAGCCCCAACTTGAGATTGACGTTACAGGTACTTTGTGCCAACAGTTATAAATTGATATTTATCAGGTTGTTAGGTTATTATAACAGACATTGCGGAACAGTTTCCTACCATTAAAAGTGTGGCAAACAGACACAGTCTCAAAATCATGAACCTTAGGTGACAGCTCTAAGCAGCTAGCAAATAGTCAGTTAAGCCGAGTCTGCAGCCTGGACTTGGCTCTTGGTTAATCAACATTTTCCATTAAGACTATTAGCTATGCTTTTGAATAACAGAACGGCACCTGGTCACACAGGGTAAATTCTAGCTCTTTTCAAAGGTCCATCACCCATTCACCTTGCTGTGAAGTCTCTAGTGCCAGAGCTGGGGGAGACAAGCTACCTGAGATGGATGCATTCGAGGCTGCTAAAAGTGAATCTATAAAGCTCTTATTTTCCTGAAACTCGTGTAACATCCAGATACGTCCCTCTAACACTGCAATCTTCTCTGTCAGTCTAGGGACTAGCCTACACTTCTCACAGGTAAACATAACAGTAATGACAGGAGAAGAATAACTAAACATATTACACTCCACACACAGCCATGGTAGCCATGGTATCCTACTTACATCTGTATAGGAGCACTGTAGTCTTGTGGTATCTGTTACAACTTAGCAAGTGAATTATAATACATATATATCTTCTGTACATTTGCATACCTATAAATCTGTATATATATATATATATATATATATATATATTCTTCTCCATTAAATACATGCCGGAAAGCCACTGGCTAACAAGCAATGGGTACAGGTGCCAGGTCAGTAATATTACAAGCATGGCACTGAATAAGATCTAGACCCATATTGCAACAACTTGAACAGTTGTTAAGCGAGAGGTTTCTCAACAGAAGTAACAACGTGAGCAGTACCGAAGGAGGCAATCAGCCTCTCAGGGGAACCAATCAAACACTCACATGAGCTTCAGAGGTAAACTTCATTGTTTTAGGGATCTTACGTAGACATGCTGAAGTCTGATACACGATCAGTAATGTCACACAACTCTGCCTGAGTGGTCTCTAAAAGTCATGACTGAAACTATTTTTTTTTTTGAGTCATAAAATCATTTTGACTATTTGATCTGGATTTATGAATTAATTTACTTTGTCCTTCATGCAATACTTTTGTCTGCCTAAATCAATGTAAATTTCATCTAAAAAGAATATTTAACTTAAAGGCCAACACAGTTTTATAGCTTGCCTTGCTACACAGAATAAACAGTAACTTGAACAGCATGGTACCCTGTCCTTGGATTGAAGGATAATTGATTCAAACAAACGTTATAAATTTTGACAGCTTGCAACAGAATTGGCACTGTAGCCAATTATTCAAATTTTTATGTTCGTGGCATTATTCAAACACAACATTAACCTTTTAGCGATCATAATAAAATTGAAGAGGGTTCGACTTTCCATTTCATCATGGCAGCTGCATCCCCAAATAGGTAGTTTGATATTTTATTTAAGGCATATATTTTTGGGGATGGGTATTGTGATAAATAATGGTGCTGTTTTCAAGTGTCAGGAAAAAAAAAAAACCTCCTGGTACTGTCATTTGTTTTCAAATTTGCAGTGCAGGGGAACTAAACTTTGATAGCTAAATATCATACTTGTGAGCCGTTCACGATATGACAGTATGCGGTGGCACCAGCTGCTAATTAAAATATATCCCCATCTGATTCCCTAGGCTACAGGAGGCTAAAACTACACTCCAAAGTAAAGAATTCATGGCAGGATTGTTGAAAAAATACACAAAGGGGCATAGGAGTAAAAGTAAATGTTTTAAATGAAATCCACCCATTTTCCAAGCAGCTTACCACATGCTAGGTTGTGTGGGGGCTTGGACCCTTTCCCAGGTGGCTTAGGGGACAAGGCAAGGGACACCCAGAATGGGGTGCCAACCCACCACAGGGAACAGACACACGCACATCAGCCTAAATCACATGTCTTTGGACTGCTGGAGGAAACCTGTGAAGCACAGGGAGAACATGCAATCTCCAAGCACACACAGGGAAGGCGGGATTCAAACATCAAACCCCAGAGGTGTGAGGTAATAGTCTGAACAACGGAGCTGCTGTCATCTGCTTTTTTTGAACTGTTTTTGTAATTTACAGTTTAACAACATTGTATGTACATTGGAAATTCCACATCACATCTACATTCTTATTTCTTGATGAATCTGAATAATATCAACATGTATGACAAGATCACATGGCACAGAAGGTAAAATGTGCAAAAAAGAAAAAAAAATAAACAAAATATGTTGTGCTTGTTTTATATGGCACAACAAACTCATAATTATAACTGGAACAGGCTACCATCTAATCCACATGAATTCAACACTTTGATGTATATTTACAAATAGTAGATGTGCATTAAACCATCTGTGGCAGACTGAAAATTTGCCCCAGTAAATGTTGGCATAAAATTCCGGAGCCATGCTAAAGCATGACTAAAGACCTTACAGGTGTGATAAAAAGCCAGTTATTTAATGCAACCTGTCAGGTCATGTGATCTGCTTTCATACTCAACTAGTTCTCTACCGTAGCTTTGCTATCAGCTACTTGTTGAGCCATTGCTGTAGCCTTTGCTAATAATGTGTTTAATGTCCAGCTGTGCCAGAGGTGCAGCTCAACATTCATATCTGCTAGCTGAGGCAGGAAATGGTTTGAATGGTTTGAATTTAAAAGCAATAAACAACCTTGGAATTTCAATTTGTGTTTTGCTTCCCATCTCAAGACAGGTTTATCATGACATTTTTCAGAATAAAATCTTATAGATACTATAGGCGTGTGCGATTATTTGTGTGTGAAGGAATACCATTTTATGAACATAAAATATATAAACATTATTGTACATCAAGGGCATCACCACGGGTGTGGATCACTTGAAAGTAATTCCTAAGATTTGTAATATTAGTCAGTTAATCAGTTAACTTATAACTACAATATTAATCAGTTAACTTCCAATAATGGTAGTTGTTTTTTCCCATTTTTGTGGTTTTTACCTCCTTTTTTCCTTGCAAGTAATTTTAATAAATTCCTGAAATATTCATTTCAGGCCAAAGTCATGCAGGGCCAAATGTAATCTGATTGCTTGGATAATGCTCTGCATCAGGGTCCATTATAGGAAACTATAAAGCTCAGCAGTGAATGTCTGCAATCTCGTTAATATCGATTTCTGTGATGTTAGAGGTCCCCACCCCACTCCACACCCCCCAGCTGAAAGCAGAGAGGCGGTGGTCTCCAAGCAGAGCAACTGAGAGAGCAGCTGTTTAATCTTACACCTGCAGGGAAGATCTAATGTTCCTTTTGGAGGGATCATTTCAGCTCTCAGAGGACTGAACTCTCAGCTTGGAAAAGGGGGACAAAATGTTCAATTTTCTGTACAGTGGGGGTATAATATTCTCCACTTAGTAGAATTTCTTTGTCTCTGCATACATTATGGAAATAATGCACTTTCCCCAATTTGGAATATAGTGTCACTCTCTCATTAAATGGTGCGTAAAGATAGCATATAGCAATAAAAGTATGGTTCATAATACACTGCTCAAAAAAATTAAAGGAACACTTTTTAATCAGAGTATAGCATCAAGTCAAGTTAAACTTCTGGGATATTGATCTGGTCAGTTAAGTAGCAGAGGGGGTTGTTAATCAGTTTCAGCTGCTTTGGTGT
>JAACJT020000348.1:0-12286 GCA_009936485.2 Gymnarchus niloticus | reverse complement strand
AAACCTTTGAAACCCCCAATTTTCACCTCTTAATTATCTCCCTTTTTCCCCCTCCCCCCCCCCCCCCCTCGGTTTGCCATGCACGTTCTTTATCCTGGTCTCGCAAGAGGGACGCTGCTTTGTTAGTCTGGAAGCTTCTGATCCACCACAGAGAGCCGGTCGCATTAATCGTACGCGGCTTCCCAGCGAATGACGGATGACCACCGTCGCCAAGAAATAGCGTCTCCCTTCAGAACGTCTCCATGGCAACCGGGCTCCTGCCCCGGTGGTGTGAAGTCTGGCTGTGAGCAATTAGTCTCTCGGCTTTCCAAACGTCGTCACGCCCCTCAGACCTGCGTGTAGCCGACCGCCATGAGCGGTCATATCTGAGTGCCTTAAGGATTACGGGTTTTGTTTTAGGAAGTTAAAATCTGTGAGCATATCTGTATGTGAGAGGGGGTGAGGGTAGATTTGAAATGCTTTTTATAGGATCTCGGCAAAGCCAGCAAGTAATCGTGAGCGGAAGTGTGCGTGAAAGATTCACTGAGGAGCTTTCTGTTAAAATCGCGGGCTCTTCGGATGAATGAGGAAGTTCTGAGTTCAGCAGCCATCTGTTATGAGTGCTGCTGGGGGGGTAGGAGGAAGAGTGACGAGGCAGAATGCACTGAGAACAGCCCGTTCTGTGTGTCTGCCTCCTCTGCAGAGGGGCCGCTGCGCCGGGGGTCCGGCCAAGCCACGGCGTGGAGCCGTCTCAACTGCTCTCGGGGGAGTTTTAAAAGCGTCAGCCCTAAGGGAGGAACGTGACAGTGACGTTTCTGCGTACTCTGCTTGGCAGTGAAGGGAACGTGCCGTTCAACCTGGACGTGTTTAGCAAACAGAAGCATTGGCACCAAGACACTGGGGGGGTGGGGGTGTGGGTAAAGCTAAGACAGTCAATTCAGTTCGGTTTTATTTATATAGCGCTTCTAATAAGGAGTAGTTAAAGGCACAGTATAAATAAAATCATCGGCAAGCTCTTCACATAGTCCCAGGCCCAGGGTCCTCAGAGAGTAAACCAGGGGTGACAGTGGCAAGGAGAAACTCCCTCAGGAGGAAGAAACCTTGGGAAGAACCAGACTCAAGGGGGAAGCCCATCCTCCTCTGGGCAGCACCGGGCACGGCAGGTTCATTAATAGAATATGAACGACGATGTGGTGGATCAGTCAGATGGACAGCAGCGTATTGGTAGAGGTCAAAAGCAGGTTTTTATTTTGGTGGTGGTTTTACCACGTTTTTGGGTTTCCGTGGTTTTCATTCCTAAAAACTGGATGATGCGTGTTCTGACCAGGGGGTCCCTTACGTCAGCCTCATATGTCTCGAGGTGACACGACGGGCCTCAGCGGTGAGAGTGGTAGCTCGGTCAGTTAAATTCTGGTTGTGAGTGGTGTGGTTTATAAAGCGTTCCTTTCTAAGACTGAATCCTCATGTGAGGCACTCCAAGCAGCAGTTCCACTTCTCGGTGACTTGCTTGCTTGTCTAAACCACTCGGCAGAGCCAGCACGGTGCCCCGGTAGCCGTGTGACGTGATCCAGGCTGCCCCTCCTCTTAGGCTGTTATGGTTATGTGGATGAAGCGTGTGGGTCGTTTTGACTTTGTTGTTTTGGCCCAGTGGCGGGTGAGTCTGAAGGCTTAGCACCATGATGTAGCAGTTTTGGTAGAACGCTAACCTTGGTCCTCCTGCGTGTCAAGTGTTAGTTAAATACTTCAGTGGGTTAAAAACATGAAGCTAACTTTTAGTGTTAGTTGCCCGAGCTTGTCTGTCTGTCTTGTCTGTCTGTCTCTGCTGTCGGATGGGGAAGGCTGGGATGACAGAGGTGAGGGACAGGACCCAGAATCCTTATGACGTGTCAGAGTCAACCCCCTAGTACTTCATTACGGACCTCAACCTGCATTTCTATGATAACGAGTTGTGCAATTCTGTTTTTAACCCCCCCCCCCCCATGCCATGTTCAACACCTGTGGAATGTGTTGGTATGTTCGACTTTAGCCTGATAACATGGTCCTGCTTACGTGACTGAAAGTGAAACTGGCTGAATATAGTCCAAATGGCTGGAAACATCTCTCTAATGCCGACCGGGCGCCCACTGCTTCCACAGCTGTGGGGGTGCTGTTCTAGGAGTGGGGGTCCCAGGAGAGGTGATGGGATTCTAGGTAAGAGGCCATCCGGCTGGGAGGACCTTGATGGAAGAGTGCTGTCCCAGAATTCCCAGCTGCTGGTTCGCCCCACGTTTGTGCCGCACCCTCCCTGTGTTCTTTCACTTGTCTGCTTTTTGTTGTTGGAGAAAAGCTCTTTCCTGGGAGAGAGCTATCACCCACTATTAATTCTTTCATTAAGCTCTGGAAGGAACTCTCTGCAGCCTCTTGGACCTCAACCAGTTTGTGTGGGACTTGACTGGCGAGGCCTAATGGGGGCTGGTCACAGAGGCCCCCCCCAGCAAAGAACCTGGCTTCAGCATTGCTGCTGTTCCTCTGTGGCTCTCTTAGGCTGCCCAGCTGGCCCTGCTTAAGCGCTGTGGAGATGGTGGTCAGGGGTGCTGGCTGGGCCTCTACTCAGTAGCCTTTTTGAGTTCCAGTGCCTGTAACTGAAAGTAACACTTTGACTTGCATGAGTCCCGCTGCGTCATTAATAGATGGCTTCCTCTCTATTTGCCTCTTAAGACAGTAATTCTGAATGTGATGTGTGCTCTTCAGTAATCACCGATTTCTGGCAGACTAAATAACCAAACCTGCATGCAGCTGTCAAAAGGGCTGGGATGGTCCGGTGTGTGTCTAGCTGCTCCCCTGTAGTCCATTTTAGCTTCATCCACACTTCTGTTTGAATTAGCAGGTACTCTGTGTGGCATCAAGTGGCTCTTCATTGAGGCCATGGGGGAGAAGATCTCCTTGTCCTTTGTTCTCCATGTCAGACTGCTGCTACCCTCTAGGCCTTCGGCGTGGTCTTGGTACTGTACCCTCTGGGCCGTTCCCCAGGAGCCTCAGCACGGGTCTGATGCCTGGCTGCTATGGTTACCTGTTTCATGGTGTCTCCTCTGCCCCTTTATATGAAGGTCCTGACTGACCCCCCCCACCTGCATTGTGTTGTACCAAAACTCTTCCCAGAATACGCACAGCAGTGGGGGTGATCCTGAGCGTGGCATTTTTAGGATAGGGAGTTGCTTGTCTGCGGTGAAGTTTGCTGTCAGTGTCAGCATGACCGTCGATTAATGGCCTTCGCCTCAGTGGGTTGCCTGCTCCTACCCAGCAGCCTTAGCGGCTCTTGATCCCTGTGAAGTTGGCCCCTGCGGGGCTCGATAGACGCTCTCACTGGGGATACGAGCCACCCTGATGCCTGCTGCTTCTCATTTCCATGAGGCTGGTTGTCCAGTTGTGCTGGGCTGAACCTCTAACCGGACCCCATAGCCAAAGCCCATGGCTGGTGGTGTGTCTACAGACCAGTGCTGTTCAATCCCCACCTCGGCAGATTGCTAATGAGCATACTGGTCCAGGGTTGTCTTGCATGCGTTTTCAGATGTGTAAGCCCCCCCCCCATCAGTGTTCCTGGGGTGCTCCTCCTGAGCTGGAAAGAGACTGGGGTGGGGGGACATTGCTTGGGCCATTGCTATGGAAAGTGGTATTAATTTGTTCCCCTCGTTTGTCGTGTGCTAATTAAGTGGTGGGCATCAATGCACCATCCTTCAAAACGAAACCTACAAGACCGTTGCTGGTCTGCAGTGTTCTTGACGTTGTTGAGATTCCCTCGTTTGTTTGTTTGTTTGTTTGTTTGTTTTCGTCCACAAGGTCATCCCCTTATTTATCTTGATGTACAATTATCTGCCAGTGTTCCCATTTCAGTTTGGGTCTCCCCCCCGTAGCTGACGCAGCACCAAGATAAAACGGCATTCGTTCTCATCACCGGGTTTGAGTTTGCATGACGCTGCCTCCCACGTCCGCTTGTTTTCGAACATCAGTCAACTGGCAAGACTGCGGCTGACTGTCCCGTTGTGTCGTGACTGCGGCACTCTCCTCGTCCACGCCAGCTGTCTCGGCATGGTGACGCCAGCAGGTGACTGTCTGAGCCTCTATAAAGCAGGCTGGCTGGAATAGGGTGGCAATTAATTCTTATGTGGTGCATCTCAGACATCGCAGAAATAACGAAGTAACAAGTGGCTGAGTCACCAGACCTGACCACAGTCTGTTTTCCTCCTCGATGAACGTCATGGTCTTAAAGGTGTCTTTAAAAGAAAGAGTGCACATGTAAACACTGCATTTCGAAGAAACTCAGCCCCTTTTCATTTTTGCAGTAACTCTGTTGATCCCAAGTCGATTTTGATCATTTTTTGGGAATGAAATTGTAACAGTGTGTATTCTGTTTCCCGCCGCACCTGTTTTATGTACCTTGTAAGACCAGGAACAAATCTGACTTGATATTCACAATGATAAACATCAAAATCTGACAGACAGCTCAAAAACGCTGACTGAAGTCAGAGTTAGAGCGAGTGTTTGAAGTGTCGTCTGTTAGCTGTCACACGGGCCAGGAGCCGATCAGTCCGAAGTGATGAAAATCGGCTCAGGATTAACAAAGTTATTATGAAAAGGGGTTTTTTTTTTTTGTGTGTGTGTGTGTGTGTGTGTGTGTGTGTGTGTGTGTGACACACTGATTGTTAGAAGAGACGCTGTCATGCCAGACAGCTGTAATAAATTCCCAGTTGTGCTGGACGAAACCTATTGCTCGCTGTGTGGGAAGCACCTTGTGCCACAGTGACTTCTAACTGGCAGATGTTAGGCTGTTGGTGTCCCCCACCCACTGGGGCGCCTCTGAGTTGGTCGTGTCCTCCGGGTCACATGTTGATAGAACGCTACCTCTGAGAGCACACAGCTGCTCTCAGTGGCCAGTTCCAGGAGCCGGGACTTCCTTACGATATGTTAGCGATGATCCTCCTAGATTCCCTGCCAGCGCCTAACCAGTTAACTGGTTCTTCTCTTGAATTCGCGTAACCGTCTCAAATGGTTTTGCAGATGAGGAACACTCACTACACCGCGGCTGCCTGTTCCGCCGTTGCCAAGGCAGTCCCGTTTTTACCCCGCCGTGTTCTCCGCGGCTCCTTCACGTTTGTGTGACTACGTGACACTCTGAGTAGGCTGACGCCCTCTTCCCAGTATAGGGCTGCGTGAACGTCCTCCTCGTTCCAGCGGAACGTCCTTCACCTCGTGTCAGGAGTGGCCTGCGGTCAATGTTTAACCAGGTTCTGTGTATGGGCACGTTCCTCTGTCACGATGGGTTACCTGAGGCTTGGTAATCTGCTCGAGAGAGGTGGCAACAGAATTGAAAAGGTTTTTTTGTGTGTGGTTTATTCAAGGAATACTTCATCCAGGAACAAACGGTCTGGCACGTGAATTGTCAAGAGCCCTATGTTAAACTGCGTCCAACTGCGTGTTCCTCTCTCTCAGGGTGAGGAGGGACCGCCCAGCCTGGAGTACATTCAGGCTAAGGACCTCTTCCCCCAGAAGGAGCTGGTGAAAGAGGATGACAGTCTTCAGGTAGGTGCTCTTTCTTCCATTGCATCATCAGCCCCTTCCTAGCTGTCCCCGCGATCCCGCGGCTCGATCCTGCGGTCAACGTCTCCTGAGAGACGGTGTCTGCAAGCCGCCCTCCCGATTCCTGTCGGCGTTTCACGCCCTCCCTGACACGTGGGCCGATGCCGCCGTCAACCGCTCGCGAATGGCCTGGCGCGCCACGTAGGCTGGCCTCACAGTGACGCCGGTGTTTCACTGAAACGTCGCTGGTGTGGTGGTGCTGAGAGGGACAGCGAGGGTTTCTCCCCAGGCCCACGGAACATTCTGGAAACTGAGCTAGAGGCACAAGGTTATAGGGCAGAGATTGGGTAAGATCAGGAACTCTCTCTGCGAGTGGAGTGGGGGGGTGTTTCCATGATCCCTCTTTCCAGAGACTTTAAAGCTGCAGGTCAGGGACTGTTTTCTGCCTAAATCTTCCCAGAGCAGGTATAGCTGTGAGATTGCTCTAATCCCACAGCAGCAGAGACCACATCCACGGGTCTTCCCGCCTCCTAAAATTGCATTGTACGTGTCCCCTTTGGTGACCCGACTGCGGGGCTGTGGATATGTTGTATATGCGGCAGTAGACCTCGAAACGGGCAACAGGCCAATGTATCCCCCCCCGCATGAGGACGTGTCCATTCGGCTGGGTGGGGGGGGGGGGGGATCGGCTGGCACAGGTCCGGTGAAGCCAGAACCCAGGGAGAGTGGCTCTGCTTTTCTGATGTGTTCTGACTGGATGGTACGCACCAGGATTACGCTTAACGCATCTGCTGCCTCGGTCTTGGCTAGAGTGCGCTAATTCCGGTGTGTTTTGGAACCTCTCTGCTATCAGTCATTTTAGATCGGCACCTTTTTCTTGTATTAAGAGTGTTGTTTTAATTGTATGACTTTTATTGTATTTCTGCAGCTTTTAATTCCAGCTCAAACCAGATGGCCATTAGTCACTGCACCTCCAAAGCAACTAAGCCTGTAGGAACCTCTGAAATGAGCTTAGAAACTCCTCTAATGGTTTCTGCTTCAGTGGTCAGGTGTGGTTATGTGTTTCCAGGCGGTGGGGGGGCACCTCAAAGAGGTGGGCTTTTTTTATTTCTGGCTTTGGAGAGTTGGCGTGCTCCTTAATGGTGGCAGTCAGTTGACTGGAGAGACATGGAGAGATGTTTTTGAATAATTGCCAATTTTGGTAATCTTCTTCTCGGTTCATAGCTATCGTCTTTTGGGGTCTTTGGCACTTTGACAGAGAGGGCAGTTAAAGTCGTACAGGTGATAGGGGCTGTGATGAGGATTCTCCCAGCATGCATTGGGATGGCCTTGTAAACCCGCTCTGGTATGAGCCGGTGTCCCTCCATAGGGTCAAGGAGGCCGTTATCTGCTAGTGACTGTTAGCTAATTCCCCTCCAGTCATTCGTTCCCCCTCCCTCCCTCTCTCGCCTGAGACTTGGAGTCTTTGTGGTTCCATCATTGATTTTTCCAGCGGTTCTATTTTTGCAAGCTCAGGGTATCATGCCATTAGATTAATATTGATATTGGCACATGTCTGCAGAGAGATACGGTGGAAGAATGATTGTTATTCTGCATGTAACATGGCCGGCGTTCCACAGTCGTAACGTGTCTGACTCCAGCATGCTACCGAAACAGTAACCCTGTCAGCTGCTTTCCTCCTGCTGATTTAAACAGCCACACATGTTCTAATGTGAGCCATTTGGCTGACTAGCGTCCTGCTCTTAAGAGGCAGGTTTGTGGGTGGGGTCTGTAAACCATAGCCCCTCCCCTGCCTGGCTTCCGGAGAGTGTGGTCTCAGTCCCCTCTATCCGGTGTCTCTTTTCGGTGGTTTGCGATATTCCTTTGCCAGGACCCCTGGGGTGGCTGGAGAAGTACCTGCCTAGCACAGCACCTCCGTGAGGTTGATCATTCTGGCACTGGTGTGACGCCGCCAGCCCCCAGTCCTTGTGGCATCTCCTCGTGCTGACCTTTCCTTTGAGGGCGCCCCTCATAATGTGATCCCTGTGCTTGAGGAAGCGGGAGACCAGCGATGCCGTGGAGATGTTTGTGATCAGACACCCGCTTAGTGTTTACTCTCAGGAGTCTGCTGGTCTTATAATACTGTGTGTGTGTGGGGGGTGTGGGGGGGGGTTTGTGTCCTTAAAAGGCAGGTCTAGTCCTGCTTTTTCTAGAATCTTGAATATTCTGCAAATGGTCATTTCTTAGCAGGCTAGCCTCAAATGTAATGTGAGTTTTGGGGATGGACCCGTCTGTGTCACTCTTCCTCATCTGACTCCTCGTAGCCCGGCCCCATCCTCGGTCACGAACCTCGACAGAAATTCAGGCGCCTTTTTATCTGCCTGCTGGAGGGGGCCGGAGTATCCCCCTGCTGGTCTCCCGCCGTGCTTGTATTGATTTTTAATAGGCTGCTGTGGCGTGTTCTCTGATGGACTAGCCTGGGGGGGGGGGGCAGCCCAGGGTCCTGTCTGGGCGCCCCCTAGAGGGCACAGATTGCTAACACGTTGTCCACATCAAGCTGTCTGGTGGATTTGGAATACATAAGGTGCTGCGTCATCCGTTTGTCACATGGTGAGGGACCGTCGCCGTAGCCCAGCCTCGCTCCGAGGTAAAGTAGTATTCAGTATTTCTGTGGAATTCCCCTTCCCAGTCGGTATTTTTGTAGCTTGTACCAGCAGAAGTGTGTGTCCTCACCGCCCGCTCCTAGGTATGAGTCAGTGTCTGGGGCGCGTGGGCAGCCCGAATAGATTGGATCGTTTTCCGCGGTCCCGTTCAACTCTGGCCGACGTGGAGACGAGCGCCCTTCTCAGTACGACTCTCACCGAAAGTACAGTATTGAACGATTAGCCGTCAGCGTGGCCATGGCGCTTAATTTGGTCGACACGCAGCCATTAGCGGCAGTCAGCGGCGGTCCGAAGTGCGATGTGCAGCACGTTAGTCACCATAAGCAAACCTCCCTTGAGAGATGCATGGCTGCCGGGGGACCTGCTCAGGGCCTCCACTTCCCTCTCTGCCCACTCGTCTGAAAATGCTGATTTACTCCTCTAACATCCTGTCAAGACAGTCTGCATTTCAGGTGTGTGTAAGAGAGCGAACCAGATGCCTGGTGCAGTGTTTACAGAGGATGATGATGCCAGCGTGAATGGTACGAAACATTTGCAGCTGGTCACCTGGGTCGCTTCTTCACGGTTCCGTCATTGATGGCGTTAACGCGGTCCTGGCCGCCTGGGAAGCTTCGGTCTCGGTCTTTCTAGAGTCAAGGTCACTGTTCCCTGTATGAATTGCTCTCGGGTGAATGACTGCTCGCTCCACCGGTGTGACGAGACGAAGCCTTAGCTGTAGGCCTTGTGACGAACTGCTGCGTGGCTCTGAGTTGAACAGAGGGTCTCTGAGTACCACCTTCTCAGCCCAAGCCCCCCTGACCACCTGAGAAGGTTCTTCATTTTCTTCTTGGTGTTCTCCTACAGGTGCCCTTTCCAGTTCTTCAGGGGGAAGGGGTGGAGTATATAGGACGAGCTGTCGACGCTGTGATTGCCATGTCCAATTACAGGCTTCATATCAAGTTCAAGGACTCGATCATCAATGTGAGTATCCCCATATCATTGCCCGGCTTCTCTACAGGTTTTAGGTAGACCTGCTGGTAGACCTTGCGTGGTGGTGACCGTTCTCTGCTGAAGAACGCCCTGATTGGCCAAGTCTCTCAGAACCCCAGACCCCCCTTTGTGTCATTTGGTCTCGGTGTGTGGGGGGGTGGAGAGAGGAATGTCGTCAAGCTCCCTGAAGACAATGAGCGATTTGTCTCCCTGTCCTGCCCCCCCCCCCGAATGCCAGTCTCCCCGATCATTCACATAGCTCCCGTAAAACATCGCTACACCCTGATAGCTCCTCGTCCCCGGCTCCTCGATTGTTGGAAATGGTATCTCGTTCGTGAATAGCTGGAGCACGGTCACCCCCGTAATGGACCTCACCAGGGGGCACCTTTACTGCCTTTTGAAGGACGCCCCCTGCTGCTCTTCAGCATGCTGTGGGGACTTTCCTGCAGATGCAGAAGATCGACACAGCTAAAGGCAGGTCTGCAGGGGCCAGTCAGGAGCCTCATGTCTGGGAGAAGCTGTCTGATAGCTTTGGCCTCCATTCACGTGCCTTGCTCTTCCTCTCAAAGAGGTCATCTCTGTGGTTAGAAGCTGTGGGTGTACCTCACAGTTTTTTCATCAAGAATAGATGTCCATTCGATCTTGCAGCATTTTGAGTTTTGGTGTCAACATGGCCCATGGCCCGCACCCCACTCTCCCCTCTCTTCCATGGGGTTTCTCCAGCAGTCCAAAACCATACAGTTAGCTTAACTGCGGCCTCTAAACTACGTGAGTGTGGGTGTGTATGTGCCCTGTGATGGACTGGCCTCCCACCCAGGCCCCTTCCAGACCCTGGTTAGGATAAGTAGTTAGAATCCACCCATCGATCTTCTATCTCAGTGGTCGTTTCAGTTTGTAGTCATGGTCGTGTATGTTGGAAAGGTGGCAGTTTAACTTCTGCCTGGCTGCTGTTTGGAGCTGCATGTTGAGGCTTCTGAGCTGTGGCTGAACAGAATCATAAACCTCAGAGTCAGCATTCGGATTTCCTGGGCCCCCCCCTTAGGGCTTAGCTGTCGCCGTGACGTGCATTTAGCTCGTGAGGGGGCGGGTTTCTGTGCCACATGGCAGACTCGCTGAGACTCAGGCTTGCTGCATGTTCCCAAGGCCAGCACTGGCTCTCCGGGATGCGGACTGACAGCGTTAACTGTTTACAGCGGTGTGCAGGAGTACAACGCAACCTGCTGGCAGGTACCGACTCTCAGAAATGCAGCCAAAATGGCCGATCCGTTTTAAGGCTCTCCACCGGCAGGTGCGTCCTGCCTGGAAAAAGGTCTTCATCGTCCATCATCTTCTCGTATTTCCCCCTCTCCCACCCAACCCAGTTTCTCTTTATATCAAGCCTGCTTCTATAATCGGCTTTTTGCTTCTCTTAGATTTTCATTTACTGTTTTTGTGTGCTGCATGCTGTGTCACTGAAGCATTACGCTGTCCAGCTTCATCATCTTTCATTTATTCATTTCGTCTCTCTCATGTAACTTTGTTTGTTTTATTTTAATCCCTCCCCCCCGTCCCCTCTCCTCCTATCCCACTCTCCTGTGTCACTGTGTTGTAGACCTCTCCCGGTGTGGACGATGCCATTTCTGTGAGTACCCTCCACCCCCCCCCCCCACCCCCCCCACTTTACTGATTTTTTTTTTTTTGTTCTGTCATGTGGAGCCTCCACCTTTTATCAGGGGCCGTCGTGACCCCTGAATGTTGATCTGATGGTGGCCTTTGCCATGATCAGGTCATGTGATCGATTAAACCACACTGTAGCCTCAGTGTAACATCGCTAACAGTCTGCAGTGGTGTGACCTAGGAGCACATAAACTAAGTTATATAGCCGAGCCTGGGCCTTCTGGTCCCGTGGCCCCCTCCCCTGAGGGCTGCCAGTGACATCATCTCACCCTTGTACCAGTCACCCTCTGGAGTCCTGTTCTTATTTTAAGCCCACGTAGCTGCATTACAGCTACCTTGGGCACAGGGAGAGCTTGTCATTTGAAATCCTGCTCACCGGCTTGTCGAATGCCTCACCAAATTATGGGACGTTCATGGCTACCTCCCGACACCGCTACGGATGACCGGGGGCCTTGACCCCCTTTCCTGTTTGACCATAAGTTTAGGTTGTGAACCGTGTCCTTCCAGAGTAACACACAGATCTTTCCATGAACCCTTCATTCAGACCAGGCTAATCCCTGAGGTCGTCAGGCTGCGAATCGGCTTTCTCTGGCACCCCTCCTGCACCGATTGATGTATTTTTGAATAGCGGTCTTTCATTGTCGTTGGCTGTCCATGGTATGATGTCTTGCACTCTTCCCTCGCCCGCCAGGTGCCGCTGCGGCTGATCGAGACTGTGGAGAGCAGGGATATGTTCCAGCTCCACATCATCTGCAAGGACTCCAAGGTGGTGAGGTGAGTTCCGCTGCCCCGACTGGGGAACCGTGCCGGATCACCGGTGTCGTACGTTTATGACTCGCGTGTCGCGTGTCGGCTTGTGCCGGTTGATTGACCGCCAGTGGCAGTGTGTGGAGTAAAGAAGATGTCAACATGCAGCTGTAGAATTGAGAAAATGTCTTTAGGTGAAGACCACCCTGGGAGATGGTGATGGTGGGGCCTGCATCCCTGGAAAGAAGCGTTCATCATTTCCAGCTACTGGGGGGGAGGGCACCCTGCACTTTGGTTAGAGACTGGCTGGCAGTTGGCATGAAACGTGTTCAGACTGCTTAATGTGGCCGTGGGTATCATCGTGGTGAAAAGCTTAAGATGTCGGCAGCACCGAGCTGAGCTACCGTCACACTGTTTTAACTTTGAGAGTAGACAGGTGAGCACCGTCTGTCGTTTTGTTTCAAATCCGCTTCCTTAGTTTGGCGGAGATCTTGAGCTCAACATCAGTGTTCACACCAGCTGGATTTCCTGGGACTGAGTTTGTCAAAGTAGGGATGAAAAGCATCTAAACCTCCGGCTAATTAGGGCTGAATTTCTGTTTAGTCTATTTACTTCGTGACGACTCTGGCATCTCCACGAGCCGTCGAGGATACCGACTGAAAGGCGTTCGACCAGACCCACCGTCGGGGAACTCAGAATGGGTCCCCCTTCCCCCCCCCTCCCCTCCCCTCCGCACCATA
>JAACJT020000347.1:0-20222 GCA_009936485.2 Gymnarchus niloticus | reverse complement strand
AGGTGTTTTTTGCCTGTTCACCCCCCATGTTGATGGTTTGTGTCCATGTTAACCTAACCCCCCATGCTGTGTAGGTGTTTTTTGCCTGTTCACCCCCCATGTTGATGGTTTGTGTCCATGTTAACCTAACCCCCCATGCTGTGTAGGTGACTAGGGATATTAGAACAACTTCCCTCTGTCTGAGGAATATAGGCAAGATTTGAAAACGTTGCTTCTTTCCACAGGCCATCAGGCTACTGAACAGTCTGACCTTTGCCCTCTGTCTCTCAAATGCACAGAGCTTTCCCTAGTAATCAGTCATTGCTTTACGTGCATAATTGCTCACTGCCGCACTTTATACTCACTGGTTAAACACAGTTTTTTATTATTGGCTGTTGTGTGTAATTTTGCACCCTCCTCTCTTATGCACTACCTTATTTCTATGCACTCTAATCCCCAATTATCCTGCCATCTGTGTTGCACTGCATCCCTTGTATTTATTGTAAATCTGTACCTTTTTTTTTTGGTCTACCCATGCCCTGTTCCCTCCCTTGCAGCCCTGTCACAAGATTTTCGCTGTGCTCTCTGGAACACACGTAACGACAAGACTTGACAGGCTTTCATTCGGGAATGTGACTGTTGGAGAAGTTCAGTCAGTATAGAGTTGAGGGACTTTGCTCGTGACACTAAAATGGGCCATAAAAACACTTTCTGAAAAGTCTCACAGCTGTACAAACCAAAAACAATCAAGCATCTGAGTCTTTCGGGCAGACTTTTCCCCATTTGTGACGCACACAGACTTTGTACCTGCACCATATCTTGTCAATGTAGATAAGTCAAAACTGTTTGCGGTTTTTCCACACCAGAAGATAAACGTTGCAATCCGTCACTCACACAGCCTGCTTTAGGCTGGTTGAACAATAAGAGAATGTGTGAAAATAAACCAGCTTACGTCTCAGATGAGGGCAGCTGAGGAGAGAAGTCGGAAGGGACCGTGACACTTGGCAGGGAAGTCTTCTGCGGGGCTACCTAGGGGGCAGGCGAGACCCCATCGCCCCCAGCTGATGCGTTGACAGGCACAACATAGGGGGAGCGGTCACACGACTGCCAACGTGTGACTTCACCCAGCCTTAAGATTGAGGCTTAGTGACAACATCTATGTGGATAAGGAGGAGATCTGAGCTGCCCATCTGCCGTTACCCAAGATGCACCATAACAACGAAGTGGAGGCTGAGACCCTCAAAACGCTCGAGACGGCGGCTGGAAGCCCAAGCACAGCCTGGACTTGCGCTTTCAGGCGTGGTGACAGTCGAGTGAACATAAAGATGAATTTAAATAGTCGGTCGTTTTGTTAGATCCTGAATCACTACAATCCTGTATGAATTTATTTTAATATTCATTTTTAAATTTTATTGTTGCTTTTGATCAGTTTTAGCCCTTTTGTTTACATGTTTTCATCACATACTCCATCATTCAAACAACTACCCACCTTTAGATGCTCCTACTCCTGATTTGTGTCTTTCTATTCCCCCCCCCATTCTCTCTCTCTCTCTCTCCCTCCTTCATACTTAAAGCTCATTGTGGCCAAATAGGCTTAGAGCTGTCGCTATGGCAACCGTAAATCATTATCAGGCTGCCATTCACTGAGGTCCCTCAACACAGAGCAGCCAGGCTCCAGCAACAAGTAGAGGCAGGCTTGGGCTCATCTGGGGGCACAAGAAACAGCCGGGGGGGGGGACATCTTGGAACCCAGAGCACTGGGTGCAGCTTCTACTCCCTCCGCAGAGCTGCGCCTCGCTGAGCACTGGCTGCACGGAGACACGGCAGTGCTGAGACGGCAGGTAGGCTGGGCGCGTCGGCAAGCGAGCTGGGTTGAGGTGGGCTGCGTCGGGCAGCTCTGGGAATCAAGTATGGATGCTGACCTAGAACAGCGACAGCATAGAGTGAGATTAAAGTAAAAAATCATCCTGTCGAGCTCAGGCAACGCAGAGAAAGGCGTATGACAACACAGGATGAGATTAACGGACGAAATCACTGTGTCCAGCTCAGGCAACACAGAGAAAAATGTATGACAGCACAGGGTGAGATTAAAGGATGGAGTCATCGTGTCGAGTTCAGGCAACACAGAGAAAGGCGTATGACAACACAGGATGAGATTAACGGACGAAATCACTGTGTCCAGCTCAGGCAACACAGAGAAAAATGTATGAGCACAGGGTGAGATTAAAGGACAAAGTCACTGTGTCAAGCTTAGTCATCGGCCACCTAGTCGAGAGTACTGGCTCTCTAATGTTTCTGTTATTTCTGTTGAAATTTTACACTTGGTAAAGTATTAGAGGTACCATCTTATTATGGAGGACTGTGCTTGTGCTTATTATAAATATGGTTTTATGAGGGAAGAGAGCACAAAGACTGTACAGTTCAACTTTAACAACCTGTACTGTAAATGCATGTATATTTTTAAAATGTGACTGTTTCTAAAAATGGCTCCCATCCATTTGAGCTTCACAGAGATGCAAATGGAGGTACTGGAAAGTGAGTGGAGATAAAAGCCGGACAGCAGAGGCGGAGAATCTTTGCTGGCTGCTTTGAGCCGAACGATCTGAGAAAGATCCCTTCAGTGAGCCTGCAGCTGAGACCTAAAAGGCTGATAAGAAACAGAATGCAGGCCTGGATTTGCTCGGAAGTCCAGCGTGAGAGGGGCATCTATGAGAGAAGAAGCTGACCACAGTGACTTTTAACTGCTGTTTTAGTTGCTAAGACTTTGACGTAAATGTAATTGGCAATGAAACACTCAGCTGTTGTCATATTTTAATACCAAACATGCCTAACCTTGTCATACAATGAGTCTTTCAGAAGAAGTTTATATTTCTTTAATTATGAGGTGTTTTTGGATAAAAATAATAATCTCAATTTCTTTTTCACAGCTTATTTTTCAGGCACCTTGCTGGACGGCACCTTTACGTTACTGGGACGACGTGCTTGACAGTTACGCCACCTTCAGTTGGAAGGTTTCATTTTCAGGGCAGCAGGGCAGTAAGGGTGCATGGCGTCCTGGTTTGGCTGGGGCGAACCGTACCGGCAGTGGCCTCAGAGGACTGCGGCCGACACCGTGACAGACACGCTGATGCTGGAGCTCGATTGGCAGATGAAGGAGGCGGACAGGCAGCAGCGTGAGCGGGACAGCGAGTACCGCCGCGTCACCACCGGCGTGGACTACAGCTGGCTGGTCAGTGTGCCGCGAAGCAGCTACGACATCACGGCTGGCGAGCGGCTGGCTCTGGAGGAGCTGTGCTCCAAAATCCAGCCCTCGCACTGTGGGAGAGTCATGCTCAGGTAAGACGGAGCTGCCTGAGCTTCGGAGATCTTTAGGACCTCCGACTTGCAGCTCTCTCCGCATGCAACTGTGTCATTTGGAGCATGAGTGACAGGTCGAGGGTCACCAGGCCAGACATGTGACATTATTCTAGAATATAACTTCTTTTATAAAAGGAGGCGCTTTAATGAAATGAAGCTTTAAACATCCATCTATTTTCCAAACCACTTCAGCTTAATCAGGGTTATGGGGGGGCCTGGAGTAAGGTGGTGGACATGTTGGATGGGGTGCCAGCCGGTCACAGACACACACACACACACACACACACACACACACACACACACACTATGGACAATTTAGCCATGCCAGTTAGCCTGCAACACAAATCTTTGGACTGTGGGAGGAAAACCATAAAGCACAGGGAGAACATACAGACTCTATACACACAAAGCTGGCGGTGGGAGGCAACAGTGTTAGCCACCGAGTCCCCTCAAGTTAAAACCGTAAACGATCCAGAGAGTAAAGATTTAAATAAACTGAGTGTCGTCAGGCGTGCGGCTTCTGTTACTGTCGCAGGAGCATCGGTTCAGTTGGTCTTCAGGGTGATTCTGCCGTTCCTCGTGCGAACGTGATGGTGAGCGAATTCATGGAGATCCAAGCCTGCTCCCGTTCCAGTGGGCTGGAGAAGACGACCCTTTCCCGGGTTCTGGGTATTTCTGTAGATCCTAAACCCTAGAGTGCCAGTCCAGTCATAAAAGAATATTCTAGACCTATCATATGACATGATTCTCTTTCCAAATACCTACCTCTCTAAACTCGATAAGGCCTAGATTAGGATAGACGACTCTGTGGCTAACAGGGCCGAGGGTTTATTTACCTTCTGAGTTAGTCGTTTGTTTATGGTTGCTGCAGAAAATATGGCAATCCTCACTGGATGAGTGGCTAATGAGGATGGATTGATGGACGTGACAGAGTGATTTAAGATGTTTTTAAAAAGCTGCACATTTAGAGAGAGAATTTTAACACCATGATGCAGTAGTGGACGCACACTGGCAGCCTTGAAGGTGTTTATATTGCGTGTAATTAGGCGCCTATTGTAGATACAGTGAAATCACGCAGATTAACACTCCCCTGCGTAACCCCAGGGGGTGTCAGAATCACCCAGGACTGAGCCTCCTGTGAGCCTCACATCCTCTTAGGCAAACTAAGCCGTTTCGATCGGCGGTGTCCTGTCATCCCTGTTGGTTAGATGAGCAGGTGTTTCAGCCTCAGCAGGCACCTGTGAGCTGTGCGGCTGACTGATCGACGAGAGCTTCTGCAGAACATGCCTGGGTGCACGAGTGCTCGCATCCCACCGAGTTGAACTCAGACCTTCTCGCTAAACTCGACACCCACGCGGCCTCCTCGTCAGAGCGCTTTCGCTTTGCGCCAATGCGAAGTATTCACGTTGCTAGGATGGGTTAGTCACCAGAGGTTTGCTCTCACTGCTGTTGTTGCCTATAGCTTATCCTGAGCAAACAGGCTCGTTCCAAAAGAAGCACTTATCTCCTGCCTACAGTGCCCTCCATAATGTTTGGGACAAAGACACGTTTTTCCTTGATGTACCCCTTTGCTCCACAGTTTAAAATTTCAAATCAAACAATTCAGATGTGATTTAAAGTGCACATTCCAGACTTTGTATTAATTTTCATACATTTCGGTTTCACCATGTAGAAATTACAACACTTTTTACACGTAGTCCCCTCATTTCAGGTCACCATGTTTGGGGTGTTTGACTTCACGGGTGTTTGTGTTTACTCAGGTGTGTTTCATTGCTTCATTAGTGCAGGTATAAGATACCTAGGCTTGCTTCTGCCATTTGGAGTCTGTAGTTGCCGTTGTTCAACATGAAGAGATGAGCCAGTGAAAGTCAAAGAAGCTATTATGAGGCTGAAAACCAAGAATAAAACCATTAAAGACACGAGTCAAACCTTAGAATTACCAAAAGCTGTCTGGAATATCATTAAGAAGAAAGAATGCACTGGTGAGCTCAGTGTGGAGACGAAAAGGAACTTCCCAAGATCCAAAGCATACGTACCACCTCATCTGTTAAACATGGTGGTGGGGGTGTTATGACTTGGCCATATGTGACTGCCACAGGTACGGGCACATTTCATTGATGATGTAACTGTTGACGGCAGTCATACAGTGAATTCTAAGATGTTTCTATACACCTTATTTACTCAAATTCCAGTAAATGCCTCCAAACTCACTGGATGGCGTTTCATCCTGCAACAAGATAATGATCCCAAACATACTGCTAAGGCAACATGGGAGTTTTTCAAAGCTAAAAAAGATGGAAAATTCTTGAATGGCCAAGCCAGTCACCCAGTATAAATCCAATTGAGCATGCCTTCCATATCATGAAGAGAGAACTTAAAGGGACAAGCCCCCAAAACAAGCAGGAGCTGAAGGTGACTGCATTAGAGGCTTGGCAGAGCATCATCAGAGAAGATACTCAGCACTTGGTGATGTCTATGACTTGCAGACTTCAAGCAGTCGTTGCATGCAAGGGATATGCAACAAAGTCCTAAACATGACTGCTTTAATATACCTACCATCGCTATGTCCCAAACAAAACGACAAAGTCTGGAATGTACACTTTAATCACGTCTGAATTGTTTGATTTAAAATTTTAAACTGCGGAGCAGAGGGCTAAATTAAGGAAAAATGTGTCTTTGTCCCAAACATTATGGAGGGCACTGTAGGAATTGATTGTGTAGTGTGTTTCATGTTCCTTCTCGGCAAAACAATGGCAGAAAATACGGCGTTCTGGAGAATTCTGGGGGCAGACAACAGGAACCACCAGCTGGAGTCTAGTGGATTTTTGCTGTGCCAAGATGCAACGGCTGAATGCTGTATACCATACAAGAGGCCTCTGTTTAAAAAAAAAAAAAAAAAAAAAAAGCATCTGTTCCACCACTACCTGTTTGATTGTGTTGGTCACATGATACCAGTGCCCTCAGGTGGACAAACCTGGCGCTGCAGCTCACTCTCTTCTGTGCATTGCCCCCTGTTCCCGCCACAGGTTCCGGCAGGCGATGGCGGAGAATGAGCCGGACGTACATGAGGTGTCTGGCCTGTTCCGCTCCGTCCTACTGGAGGCACTGGACAGGACGCGGGAGGAGGAGGATGCCAGGAGGTTGTCCCGCCAGTGGGCCAGCAAGCGACCCAGGAGCATGTCCGTCATGGGTTTCAAGTCGCGCGTGCGGATCGACCCATTTGGCAGCAGCGAGGTGAAAACGGTGTCGGAGGACGTGGAGAGGGGCCTGCGGGGGACCCAAGAGGCTAAGCGGGTCTGGAGCATGCCTGACTTCAAGCATAACAAAAGCATCTGACTGCCCAGGGGGATGCTGGGACATGCTCAGAGAAGAGCAGGAAGTCGCTATGAAATGAGGACGCGAACCCTGTTTGCCCTGGAGTCGTTTAGAAGTGTGGGAGGAGATCAGCCTCTGGCCCTTACTGCCCCTTGATAACCATGGGCTGCGTAAGACTCCATCTTCTGTGAGACCCGTGGCTGTCGCTTGCTCATTTCTGGGAACGTTCATGGAAGAATAAAGTACTGGGCTGCTTATGTTTAATGTGTCACGTCTCTGAAGGACAGCAGGACATGAGCTTTAAAGTATGTTACATAGTTTAATAATCAGATTACAGCTGGTTGCATTGAAGACAACTTTAGGTACATTTTAAAACAATGGCTGACTTTGCGGACCTTTTGGGCATTAAAAAAACGCCAATAACGGCACTTCCTTGTTTTAAGTGCTCTGGGCCGGGCGACCTGACAGCATGGTGTCTCACCCGAGGACACCGTCAGAGACACCAGCACACGTGTGCAGACTTGGCTGTACTGTACAATAACCGTTCAGAGGGGATGGGGCTGATTCGTCCAATAAAACATCTCCCGCCGTGTAAGAGCAGTCTGTGCCCGATGGGTGGTCCTGAGACACTATAGGGACTGGTGACAAATAGCAAACATGCAGGGACCTCCCCAATTTTTTGGGGGGGGGGCAATAAAATGATTCGATTTCCACAGGACCTACACGTGCAAATATTTTACTTAACAGGAGAACAAACTACAGTAATTCTGAAAAGATCAGACTGGTTTCTTGTTGAACGATTTATGGATTTAATGAATTTTCCCGCGGGCCTGACACCTGTACACTGTCTAAATGGATCGACGTAAATGTGTACCGTCACAGAATGTGACAGCAGTCACACTACACAAACAAACAAAAATGTACATCACCCCTGACTGCCCTTACACACTCACTGTGCCCATCTGACTATGCAGATTCTAAAAAGGCAGTCACCAAAAGACTATGTCTGATCCACTCTATAGAGTGGACATCGAAGTAATAGTCCCGATTTACGGCTATGAAAAGAGGGGGCTTCTTAAAACCGACATTTTCATTAAGCACCACCATAAACAAAGGATAGAAAAAGGCAGTTAAGCACATAGAGGCAGATATTACACCACACGAATGACGTTAAGAAGACAGGAGAAGCAGCTGGATAGCCAAACAGGAGTATCTGCCTTAAGCCTGCATTATCCTGATTTTTATGTACATATTTAAATTACAAGCCATGGACTATCAGACACAGTAGGTTCTGGAATTGACTTGGACTGCGGCTTACTCCCAGGCTATCCCACTTGGGGGAGCATTTTCCAGATGTAATACTTGAGAGTTGCAGCGATGTCCTTCCTGACTGATAAACACGAAGACGGGAGAGCGCTCAGGCGCTTGACCAGGTGAAGAATCTCCCTGAGTTTGTAGTAGCTGGTTTCAAGGAAACTCCTGGCAAAAAACGATTCGGGGCTTTGAGGAGAATTCTGTACTGTGATTGGGAGGCGTAGAGATGCTGCGTCACAGCGAGGACTGGCATGGCGTAGTGGGGGGTTCACAAGGCAGAGTTCAGGAACTCAAGCAGTTCCGCACGATTTTTGTCCCTCTGAAAACAAAACCGACAAAAAAGGAGCAAATGAACAAGAGAAAACCACACCGCTGTCTACTATACTCTGAGAAGAGAAACGCTCACCTGCTTGTCTTTCTTGGATTTCTTCACTTTCATTTTGATCCTCTTCCCTGAGATCATGCTATATTTCCCACTTCTCTTCTTCTCTTTGAGATACTGCGGGGAAAAGACACACCAGGCTGAGCTCCAAAAGTCCCAGCAGGCCGTCCGTCCGTCCACCATTCACCCAGCCAGCCTCCCTTACCTTGGATATCTGCACAGGACCAGAACTTTCATTTTCCGCTCTACTCTTCTTGTCCTTCTTCCTCTGCTTTTTCCGTTTCTTTCCCTTCTGGAAAACACATGGTAGCACTGCATTCTCCTCAAAAGCTCAGCCTAGCTGCACTAATTCCCAAGTTGGCTATCTGACAGCTGTACGTATCTGACTCAACGTGTGGCACTTCAGGCAAAAGCACCCGCAAGATAAATGCAAGAGCAAGGTAAATATGAAGACAGCCCTATTAATTACCTTTCTGTGACGCTTCTCCTTGTTCCTCTTCTTGGACTTTGACTTGCTGCTGGAATCTTTGAAAATGAAGATAACGTACATCAGGTGGAGTACAGCCCACCGTGTTCAGGTCATCGGGGGCGGACGTTTCCTCCAGCCCTCGTCCTCATCTCCTCAGATGTGCCTACGGTACCGAACGTCCCTGAATCTCACCTCTGCTGCTGGAGCTGCTCCTGCTGAGGGAGGAGCGGGATGAGGAAGACGAAGATGAGGATGAGGAAGACGTGCTGGACGAGGAGGAAGCCGTCGAGGACGATCTGCTACGACTGCGCTTGCGTTTCTTTCTTTCCTTCTCTGTGTCGGACAGGAAGACACATGTCCCTAAGACAGCGACGGCCAGCCGGTACCTGGGGACGGGGACAGAGGCTGACCTGTACTCCGGGACTGTCTCTCATCTGAGGCGGTGCTCAGCTGGCTTGGACGTCTTTTCACTTTGGACTCCCGCTCTGACTGCATGGGAAGGACAAGCCAGCCTCCTTCATTTACTACGTCTCCATAGCAACAGCATTTTCGCTCCCAACTTGCATTTTAACCAAAACGTGAACAGTAAAGATCTTTAGCAGTGACTGTCAACGGACTCTGAACAGACAGATTTAAAATACGTTTGAAGAGCGTTCTGCTAACCCAAAATTCTCATCAGGGTAGGTAATGATGAAACTACAAAGTATCCACCCGCTAACGGTACCCTGCATCTATTTGGCTTCTGCTTACCATCACGAAACTCCGATAAGAATACGAGATTAGTAAAGAATGTCAAGAAAGCGTGACTATTTGGACATTGTAGGCTGTACGATGTTGACGAGCTGCTGGGATCTCCAGATTATAAGGAAGAAATAGCACACCAGCTACCGCAATAAGCGGCGGACATTTTGCATCCCACAATCCCCCGCGAGCGATACGGATGACGCAATCGCGCGCATCACGTTCCTTTACGACGTGCCGACGTACAACGGCTGTGTAACGCTTTTCTGGAGAATGAACGCGGACCGGCGGTTAAGATTAACCGACCTGCTACGTGTGCGTTGTAAATGGTGACACTTCAATCATGTAGCAGGGAAAGCGGACCCCGGAGCCATTTATCCATTTATCAGAAGCGTTTGGTGACGTTTTGTGTGTCACAACAGCATTTGAAAGACATGTGCTTCCTTTTATCGTCAAGTTTAAGTGATCTCGGCTCTACGTGTCTTGTCACGTCAACTAAATGCAGCCATCACATTTTTGGTTCCATTTCAGACTATCTTTAGTAGTTTGGCGAGGTTTTATAACACCTTCACATGAGAATACTAACTATACCTTCTCCATACGATACCGAAACACCGTACAGAAAGTTCGATGGAATTTCACGTATATTTGAAAAGGCCCCTACGGGAGTCAGTCAGTCATTAAAGTGGACATATAGGGGTCTGTAAATCTATTTATTGCGTGTTTTATTATTCTTAGATCGTTTTATACATTCGACAGAAATGCTGCCAATAAGGCAGGAACCTTGCAGTAATCTTCTGACATTCCCTAAAATGCATCTCCCTTGTCATGTTTAACTTACGTATTTCTTTAAGGCAAGGCAAAGCAAATTTATTTATACCGCATATTTCATACACAGAGGCAATTCTAAGTGCTTTATATTTATAGTGCTTCAACGCATGCCTGACTGTTATCAGAAGACTAGCTCATGAAAATGATCCATGAAGCTGTATTCTCTCTTTAATATAGATGTTAAGCAGTGTTTCTCAAAAGATACATAGGAATTCCTCAGTTTTCACATATCCCATCTTGATCTCCTTTGAAACACACGTTTAGCTGATAGTAAAACTTGGGGTCAGAGTATTGGGTCAACCATTTATCCAGCATCCCAAGAGTAGTTGGTGCCAAGGGTCAAACAGTGATATGGTTACTCTGCTACTGATACAGGATTCACACTGAAAATTCCAGCAACTCAAAACAGATGTCTTGTTAAAAGACATTATTCAATTCCTGAATTCTAGACATAGACGTCTTGATAAGCAAATTGCAGAAACGAAGAAAAAAAATGCTGTTCCATGGTCTGGCCAGAGTGAGACAATGGCACCTGTGGCTCATTAAATTAGCTGTAACGTAACCAAGACAAACAAATGAAAGTGTCTACCCTATACTGAAGTTGTTTTGTTTGTCAAGATAACGGAATCATTGTCCATGTGGCTGATCTGTGAGAAGACTGAAAGCTTGAGGAGGTCATGAAGCTGAAGAGAGGAGCTGGTAAGAATGCTTTAGCTTGCATAGCTTCATAAATGGCATAAAGCTTCTCACCAGAGTCATGGGCTCTATTCCTGCCCCTGTGCGTGGAGCTCCTGATCCTCTCCTTCTGTTCATCCTACCATGCAGATAAGCATCTATAAATTGTCCCTGGTGCGTACATTTGGATGGCCAGACGACCTGAACACTGAGTCCCACCTACTTCCATGGTTGGGCTTCAAGCTCTCTGCATTGGATGGATGCATCCTCACTTTCTTGGTAGTTGCAGGAAGACTAGAAATGCGAATGCATCAGTCATGTTTATTGCTCTGGCGTGCTTCGTAAGCTGTGATGAAATTGCATTCAGATTGTCTGCACGTTTGGTGGCTTTGATCCTCATAACTCAGTGACTTTGGTGGTGGGAGATGTCCCATTTTACTCTGGAATCTGCAGGGGGACGTTTGTTGCTATGGAGATTTATGTCCCCATATGTGTGCTTCTGCCTTATTGTTGGTGCTTCTGACTGCTGGTTGAAGCCGCAATCCCTTACGCCACACAGTTGACCTTATTAACCCAAGCGACAGAATTCTACAGCTACTAGGTGTCTCATGTTTAGAGAGGCTGCGGCATCAACAGGAGTGCGGTCCTTCAGAAACATGGTTCATTTAATTTCACGTCATTTAGACCCAGACTGAGCAAAGCTGAACTATGAACTCCAGTTATTGAAAGGTGGACTTTGAAGTTCTTTCTGAAATCTGAAAACCTAACAGCACTTATTTATGTTCGGTGCTGTGAACAACCAGTCTTGCATTTTGGGCAATTTTAATGTAGCAATTCAGGTCAAGCACCTGCAGATTCAGGTTGAGAAGTTTGTTCAAGAGCTCAGTAACCAAATCTCGTCTGGAGCAAGTTAGCCTCTGAGGAACCTGCGAGACGGAGGTTCAGTACCCTGCACCAAGCGGGTTCAACTGTGCAGCCTGTAGCACTGGGCCAGTCCCGTGTGACTTGTCATAGAGTGAATCTCATCATTTTGGGTTTTTTTTTTTTTTTTTGTATCACATCAGCAGATTCAGGGTCAGACGTTTACAGCCATGAAACACTCTAAGGCTATTCATGAGTGTGAATTATCACAGAGCCATAAGCGAGTCACCAGTCTGCCCTTAAACTGAATTCAGAAGCTCTTTTCATGTCCTGTATGTCAGGTAGTGTTACTTGTTGTGTACCACAAGCGGATGCCCTGCACACACGTAAAAAGTGCTGGGATTACAAGAGAAATGCCAAACTCTGTAAACACACAATGCCCTTCATTTAACCAGCTGACGCATTTTCTAAAAATGTATTTGATTCCATTTTTCATATAATTTGTACAGCTTATAAAAATAAACAGGTACAGAAAACTAGCATAATGTAATAATTATATAATATTTCTGCCAGCATTAATACATTCTACATTTCTTTTATTATTCTTTTCATTTGTATGTATTTTATATGCCTTTAGCGTTACTGCTAATATTACACAGGTCTATTCTCAGTCTTGTTTCACCTTTACTTGCCCCAGAAAATGAATAGTTTGTCTTTTTGAACTTTGTGAAATCATACAATCTCAGTCTTGTGTTTGTGAAAAGTCCTGCATCAATAGTCACTTCAGATATGAGGCTAAAATGAAACGGACCGTGTCCTTTGATATACACATAATGAGGTAAAGCTAGATCTGACACAGCAGATAAACACCCACAGACCCACATGTCTGGCTCAGCCATAGTATACCGTGGCTTCTGAGCAGATGCCCTTTGGTTCCAGGCTCCAGTGTTAAGATCTAGACCAGAGCTTCTCAACCATTTCAGCCTCAAGGTCCGTCCATTTAACATTTTGGCTTTTCCCAAGTATAGATCTGCAGACCACTAGAGGGCGCCCAGAGCCCACCTGTAGGCCACAGCCATCTGGATGAGAAACACCGGTCTAGTCTCTCTCGGCCCCCCAGCAGGCCGCCTGCATACTTGTTCTGATATTCAAACAGTTGCGTCCCATACAGGAAGTTGGTCATCTTCATTTCCTGTATCGGATCTAACGTCCGTCTCACCAGGGGCAACCTATCGTCTTGTAAATATATCAGGGTAGCCAATGTCAGTGTGATTTACTTCATCAAAGTGTATTAGGGTTAGGTTTCTTTTCGTATTGACCTAATAGAACAGGGGCCTGGGTAATTTCTCCCTGGGGTGTTGTGAAGGAGCTTCTGATGTCGGTATAAAGAGCAAACCTGGGTTTGGCTCAGATCACGGTCTCATTGCTGAGTAGCGGTCGCCATAAAAAGTCCCTTAATCTTATTTTTCTAGCAGTTATTGAGAAGCCCTAATGCACTAAAGTAGCTCAAAGACAAAAACGCTCACACGAGGACAAACATCTCGCATGGGGAAATGTTATAGTTACATGCGGAATCCGACACATCCACACATGAGGACTGTTTATGGGGATTGCGTTGGATTCTGCCCACTTCAGGCTTCAGCCTTGATCTTGGAGTGGTCTCCGTGAGCCAAACTCTCTTCGTGCTCCTCCTCTTCCTCAGGTACCTAAGGAACAGACACTCGGCAGTCAGCACCTCCGCGTTCCTCGGCATGAATGTGCAGGTTTACAGCGGTGTCTTTTAAAATCGTAACGCAGGGCCAGTGCTGTGTTGATCTAAGGTGGATTTTAGCTGGTCACGGTAGCAAAAGTCCATCGCTGTAATATTGCTGCATCACTGTCACTCACCTCCCAGTACATGGCGTCGTCAAAGCAGTTCTGGTCAGGTGGTTGTCCCCACAGAGGAAGCTTCATAATGGCACCTAAAACAGCAAAAGATAGTCAGCGATCAGTCACCAATGCCCAAGAATTAATGGCTTTCTGAGGACCATTGCGATGATGTCACAGACCTGTGATAGCTCCTCCCACCAGGGCGAAGCCCAACGAGGATCCGAGGGCCGCCACTTGGCTGGTTGCTTTCCCACTGGATGGGGTGAGAAGGGGTGAGGGCACATCAGTGGCGTGTCACACACCAGTGTTTCTCAACCACTGCAGGCGGACTGTGATCGCCCTCTAGTGGTCCACAGATATACACGCTACCTATATTGTAACGATAAATCAATGGGCCTTGAAGTTAAAAAGGTTGAGAAGCATCGAACGGGAGCTTTTATGCAATGGTCTAACCTGACATCCTGTCATCTGAGGTCACTGTCAAGGCAAGTGTGAGGATCGCATTTGCAGGGCTGTATGTCTGTTATGTATACGTTTTAACTGGATGCTTTAATGGTCACCACTGTTCTTTTACACTGGTGTGTTAATGCAATGCATTAAAAAGAGAGCTGCATCATTTAAATGATGAAGGATCAGAGAAAAATGGTCGAAATTCACCAGACTGTCAGTGGGACTATGGAAATCGGTCTCGGTTAACTGAGTTAAAGGACCAGTTTGTCTTACTTGGCTTTGCCCAGAGCCACGGCCACGATCCCAGCCAGTCCTCCCAGAATCCCAGGCATGCCGTGCAGGTTATGTACCCCGCAGGTGTCCTGGATGCCCAGGTGCGAAGCCAGAATTGGCTGAAAAACAGAGGTTGCTGGTGAAGACCGCACACATATGAACAAGCTACCTGGAACCATGACTCCAACCTGTCCGGTCATCAGTTTACTGAAATGCGGATAAACGTGGATAAGAACCATCTGCATGCCGCTCCATTGGAATGAGAGTGTAAAATGAGCTAATGGATGAGCGAATGAACAAAATTCAAGCAGAAGTTAAATATAAAAACCCTGAGCTAGAGGACAGAGGTGTTTTGTTGGGGAGCGATGTTCCTTTAGGAGACTTACCGACAGGAACTTAAAGCCCAGTGTAGAGATAATCCCAGCCAAGAACCCAATGATCATGGCTCCAAACGGCTCAATGCTCATGTCAGCACAGGTTCCTACGGCAACTCCGCCGGCCAGGGTGGCATTCTGGATGTGAACCTGGCCAAAGAGCAGATGCAGCACCAACCGAGTAAGCGGGGGCCTGTCTACATGGGTCCAACAGCTCAGTATGGTCAATATGGACCTGCTCTTCTACAGAAACCCCTTACTGGAGCCATGGTTATGCTAACAAATTAGCCAGAACCTTCGGTTTGCCACGGCACTTATCGCGTGACACATACGTTCCGGAAGCGTTTTTTTTTATTAACGACTCACCATGTCCAGCCTTCCTCTATGGTCTACAAAGCTGGAAATGGCGTAGGCAGTGAGCACACAGGCAGCCAGGGAGAAGTAGGTGTTTATTATAGCAGTGAGCTGAGGCTTGCCAGCTTCAGCAATGGCAGAGTTGAAGCTGGGCCAGAACATCCAGAGAAACACGGTGCCTGCAAATGGATCGCATCACTTCACCGTTGTAATGGACGCTTTCGACTCACCAGATGGCGCTAGTCGCAGCACACTTTTCACATGATGCCGTGAGTCGGGAAGGCAGGGTGTCCGTCTTGGGAGGCGGAGCCAGTTGACTGACACTCTTGTTTTGGTTCGATCCACCTGTTTCTTTTATTGTTGGCTTCTTTTTCCTCTTGCCCCGGTGAACCTCCCCCAGCCCCAACGCCCATCCTGTCTCCACTACTGTTTTTCTCCAGCCTCCACGCCCACCTCACATTTTCCATGTTGCTACTCTCGCTTTAAAAGCCACTTCTGTGCGTGTTGTTGAGTTTCACCTTTGACCGTGTCTCCAGTGAGCCCTGTTCCTAACCTGTGTCGCCTAGTCCTGACTATTGCGATTCTCACACGTCAGGAACCAGCCCGCTTCCGTCATCGGCGGCTCCTTACCGATCATGGCGAACATGTCCGAGTGGTAAACAGAGCCGTCCTTTTCGTGGCCGTTTTTCAGGCCCGGCCGGTACAGCATGCGAGCTGCGGCCAAGCCAAAGTAGGCGCCAAAGGCGTGGATGGTCATGGAAGCACCGACATCTTTGGCCTGTGAGGGAAAGTGACCCGCAACATGAGTGACATCTGCCCGAACTCCAGAGGGTGGGTGGGGGTCCTAGGGGTAAAGGACAACATCATATTCGCACCTCCAGTAACTCGACGGCCACGTGTTCATTGATGGCGAATATGGTGATTTCCAGAACGGTCATGATCAGCAGCTGCACTGGACTGGCTTTACCGAGCACGGCACCAAAAGAGATGAGAACTGTCGCCGTGCTGAAGTCCGCATTTATCATCCTGTGGATGCAGGAGAACATTTTTGGTTAAATGTGCCCGACAGTGACGCCGATCGCGATAAACAATGTGCCGGCCGGTAACACTCATGGCCTTAGGTCTGACTCTGAGCGCTGGGAGTATACACGGCACGCAGCTCACTTTGAGATGTCCACGCGGATGGGGGTGCCATGCCAGAAGCCCTGCATGAGCATGCCCCACTGGAGACCGAAGGCAGCCAGCAGCAGGTTGAAGCCCACGCTGCCAAAGCCGTATCTCTTTAGGAAGGTCATCAGGAAGCCAAAGCCGATGAAGATCATGACGTGCACATCCTGAAACACTGCAGAAGAAAACACAGGTTCTCAGAGCCACGGGATTCAAACCCACAACCTTCTGGACATGCGCACTGAGCCCATGACACCACCCAGACAAATACAGTGGGTTCGGTGATGCCTGAGGTGGAGTGTTGTATGAGAGAGCTGTAATGGTGATCTCGTTTAGTTACTGATACTTCTGTTCTTAGCTGCCCCAAATTGGAACTCCGCATGCTTAGATCTACTGTGCCAGAGCTACGGGATGCACTAGCGTGGATAAACGATGTCATTTTACGGTATGGGAAGAGTTGGAAGAGTTGGTGCTCCTTGTGCAGATGGAGTTTGTCCAAGTATACAACTGAAAACTTGGCTTATTTTACATTAGACTCACTACATTGCTGGGAAATCCCATTACTAGTACAGATTAGTTTGCATGTTACTTTTCACTGTCATTTTAATCTCGGAACATTTCTCATTGTCCCTCCTGCATCTTTGGTATTGGAACGGGTCAATTGATTAATGAAAAATTCTCTGATTATTAAGTCAAGTCTGAAGTCCATTGTCCCAGTTCTAGTGCTGTAAGACTCCAGCGCTGAAGCCAACCAGCAGATCGATGAATGGTGTATCAGGTGGCATTTCGATGGACGATGGGGTCATTTCAGAATGTGACACCTTTAAACGGTGACTTCCAAGGTGTCCCCTGCCTCCTGTCCTGCTCTGGTACATGCAAACGTATTCACCATTCTGACTGAGGTGAGGATGACGTTAAGGAGTGTTCAGAAAGTGACCTCCCCGACCTGGTGTATGCGGGGTCTCCTAAACCATGCAGGCCTCTGCTTTGAGCTTTGGGTTGTCCCAAGGCTGCCCAAGATGTTATCAGGGTGGCCGTCTCATTATTGTGCCCAGAAGCTCGCCCTCTTCCCTTGACAAGAGGGTGTGATTTCGAACGAATGGCCCTCCCTGCATTTGTACGAGCTATCGCGAGCATCTCGCTTTGATTAGCGTGTGTTCAACAGGACGTGAGCTCCACCAAAGGGCCGCCAGGCCACGATTACGGCATCCAGACATCCCACGGGGCCGAGCACAATCAGCTGGGCACCGTCGTTCCAGGGTGGGGTCCCCCGGCGAGGAAGCGGCTCCCGTTTGCACACTCGGCTCCGTCCAAGATGCACCCTGTGCCAGGGTGGGACGGCGTGGCCTGCATGTGAGGGGCATCTGGAAAAAGACTCAGGTAGGAGTGTGTGGGATGGCTTCATGTCTGCAGCGTGTGGGGAGATGGCGGGAGAGTGCAGGGGCCGCGTACTGTACCGGGGAGGGCTGGCTTCTAGCCAAAACAACACCATCCTCAACACTTTCTGTTCGAGAAAAGATGTGTCCTCTCTTCCTTCCTGCTTCTCCCATAACATCCTGCCAAATATGTCTGCTGCCTGCTTCCAGAATGTTCTGTTATCACAGTTTAATGCATGTTACATTCCACAGAAACTTTATAGTAAATGTTTAGTTTTGCTAGGGTTAATGTCATCTTTATATTTCTGTTTCTGAAACTGTTTTTATTGCTGCTTGTTTTGGCCATGTCTCTTGTAATAATGAGGTTAAATCTCAGTGGGACTGGTTAAACAAAGGGTTAATAATAATAAAATAATCTTTGAATGGTTAGAAGACGGATGGACGGACGGACGGATGGATGGAACACTGCTTCTTTAAGGCTTGCACTTCAGTTGTTGGTAGCCAGCAAGTGGCTTTGTGGTTAAGGGAGGGCTGTTGAAGTTAAGGTCCCCAGAGGAGCCTGTACACTTGGACAAACTGTTTATCAGTAACATGACAGCAGTTCCTACTTGATGTTCGAGCCTTGCTGCCATTACAGTACTGTTTCATCTCATGTGCTGTCGCCTGCTTATATCTAAGAATTCTACAGTGTTCAGATAAAGACAGTGGGGCCGTTCAAAATCGAACACTTGGACAGAATGTACTCAATTTTGTTAGGAGCACACTAGTCGACCGTGAATCTAGTAAATACTTCATATATGCATGAGAAAATACACAAGCACGCGGACATACTGGGGTCACCATCGTGCGCTTCACTGGACTGTACCTCGAGCCCCGTAAAAATTTGAAGAGAAGAGTTTACCTCGGCGATAGCATTTGAAAACATTGCTGTTACAGAAGAAGAAGAAAAAAAAAAACGATTCCCCATCTTTGAATGTCCTCTTAAAATGTACTCTGGCGAGTAGCTAAACTTCAGATAAAGGCTTCACAGCTGCACACAGTGTAAGTTTAAAAATGTTTTTTTATATAATCATATTTAAAATTTATATAATTGCAAAGCATTTTCATTTTTTTCCAATTAAAATATTTATACAGTAAATATAACAAACATTTCCAGTTTTCATTTAATCTTTTAGCTAAAGTTACCTACAACACGATACTTTTAAACTGGGACTTTCTCATGTGAAGGTTTATTAATTTTACATTTTTTTTGAAAATGACCAAATTCCAATGGCCTTGTCGGATAGCTGGTGTAGCGTCCTCCGGTTTCACGCATAGTTGGAATTTTGGAGAATCTAGTAGGTCATCTGGCTACACTTGGCCATGTTCTCATGCGTACTGAGCTTTTGGACAAACTGCTCAGCTTGCATACGAGATTTAGCCTCGTTATAGCAACCACGTATGCGATATCGAACGAGAAACATCAATCGAGCCCCAAGTCGAAAAACCCCTCCCATCTGTACTTCAGTATGCTCTCCCTTCGATACGTTACAAAGCCAGTTCTCCTGTCCCTTATAACTGTGGATGTGTAGAATTTCCCATTCAGATAAAGTCACACCAGCTGGTTATTCATCATCCGCCCATTGGGATGCATTTTCATTACGGGACAGGTGACAGTCATCCGTGTATCGTAACGTCATTATCACACTGATTGCTCAGCCGAACTGTGTAGGTCACCGGTTAAATGGGAAGCTTGGCATACCAACAATAAGTAGGGCTGAATTTCGGGAGGGAGCGGAACTTGTCAAAGCTGGAAAAAGTTCTCGGTGTTTTGTTCATAAAAGTAATGCGATTATACAAAATATAGTAATTGGAAAAAATGTACTGCATGTATTCTACTGTGAGGGAACTGGAAATTATTAGTAGAGGAAGTGAAAATAAAAAAAATCAGCATTAAAAAGTAAGTAGCAGGGTGGTGATTACAGACCATGACTGTCATGGTGATGTGTTTACTCTTGTCCTGTTCTTAAAAACATGACAGACATCTTCATCCCAGCCGCACCAAGAAGCAGGGAGGCTGCGCTGTGCTGAGCGGGTCTAAGGTGGCGCATGCCTCCTTCATTATTTCATCGGTCACCTCAGGCTCGGTCGGGAGGTGATCTCAGCCGTCCCGTGTGCAACCTTCACCACCTCCGCTCCCTGACACGCAGCGTGATGATCCGCTAGCTGACTGCCTCAGTGCTTTACATGCCCCCCAGTTCCCCCCAGCAGAGCCCCCTGCTTCATTTGACACATTCTTAATACTTTTAGGTTTTGAAAACAGGGCCTGACTCAGCTTCTTAAAGCAGCTGTAGCTTGTTTCAAACGTACGTCATGAGAGGGGCCCTGCAGCTTGGCTGAAGCAGATAAGGAAAGAGGACCCCCCCCCCCCCCATCCCCATGACTGAGGAGAGCCC
>JAACJT020000346.1:0-10995 GCA_009936485.2 Gymnarchus niloticus | reverse complement strand
AACACACTAACACACTTACACCAAGGATGTAACAATGTTACAGTGTTACATTTAGTAAACACACTAACACACTTACAGTTGTCCTGGCATTCCATTTGCTAAAAGTAGGACTGTAATATTGTTACATCCTTTCCAATCAAACCGAATCATACTCTTGTTTCTTTGCCACTTGCAACACCCAAATGAATTTCTCAAAGAGAAATGCTTTAAATACTTGTGTACAGCGTATAATTATATATATATATATATATATATAGGATTTTCTTTTGCTGTCCTTTAAGGCAAAGTCCCCAAAGCCTTCTTCTCAAAACATGGAGGCACTGCTAGAAGCCTAGTCAAGTGCCACTGAGGTGCAGAGTCCACGTGGAAAACCAGCCTTACAACACAACAGGAGGTTTGTGAAACCCTGTGGAGGACAATCCAAGCTCTCTCTGTCATAGCTGATTTCATCGTGTTTGTTGGCCAGAAGCATTTGATTTCAGCCAATTAATCAGCTGAGCTGAACAGAGCATCCTGGAGCACTGGCAGAACGAAGGATTTGTTCGTGAGCTGCTTGTTAACTGAGAGCATGAAGATGGTGTTAATAAGATGGCAGCCCTGTATCAGGCACCGGGGGTTCAAATTTGGTCCAAATGTTGGAGTTTGCCGACTTTAGTCTGATTTCTTCCTGTGTGCACAGCAAGGAAACTGGTGAAAGTAACTTGGGCTTAGTGTGGATGTCCATGTACACTCTGGACTGGCTGCTCCATCTAATGGCCTGCGATTCCTGGGGGAGGGTTTGAATCACCTCTGTGGTTAGTGGGACTATCCAGAGCTACAAATCAATGCTGGTGAAAGCAGTATATCAGTAGCTCAGGATACTCCCACCCACCATGGGTGTTGAAGCCTCATTTGTCCCATCACTACTCAGCGCTAACTGAGCAAGTGGGTTGTTTGGCCTTATAAAAATTTTACAAAATTTGTATGTGATTTTATGTTTCTAAGTGTCACATGCTGTACAAATGAGTAAGGATGTTATCATAAAGCGCAAAGAATAACGTCCTGTGCTTCTGTAGATATATGCATGAACATAAAATTAAGTCTGGAAAAATGCTAAAATTCAGATTAGTTGAGATTACGTTATTAGGGCGTCGGTATTTTGTTTGTTGGTCACAGATAAGAAGTCATTTAAAAATGATGTCTTTAAGATGTGGGCGACGTTTTAACGTGCATCTGATTAAGAAGATATCTCTTCTAAGTGGGATCATGTATCCATGTTTTAATAACGATACTTAGATATTTAATATGTTACACTTTATATCTGTCTTCATTTCACTTTTTGTGCTTAATGTTAGATCCACACCACCTGAATACAGAATTATGAGGGCTGACATTCAATGTGCCAACTGTTTCCCGTTCCTGACTGACTTGGGGGCATCTTGAGGTGGGCGGGATGTGGAAGGAGGAGAAAGGGGAGCCCTGCTGTGACAGAGTCACGTCCCTACGTGAAACACCAGCAGGATGGAGCCGCCTCTGCTCAGAGGTGCTAGGAGGACTGTAAAATCCCACCACAGACCTTCTATTTTTGTTTGTTTGGATTTGTTTATTTGAGTAAGCCAAAGGGCGAACTGGAGAAACATTAAAGATGAGGGTAATTGCCTCCCCCCCATTAAATGTAATTTGGTTTCCCCTGATTAGCCTTAATGCTGTATGTACGAGTCCTGAGGACAGGGATGTCTGATGCAGAGAGGCATTACAACCCTGTCCACCCTAGTCGTCCTGTCCCGCAGGGTGAGGACTGGTGGCACCCAGCTCCAGTGCCCTGTGGGCCACTGGGACCTGATGTCCGTGGTGCTGCCTGACTGAGCAGGGAAACTGCAAAGACCACACAACGGGCAGAGCCAAGGGAAGATTTTACCGAACTGGGAACCAACATCAGTTACGAGTTCTTCCGCTTCCTGATCTGAGAAGGATTCCTCGGTTGAAACCAGTTAATTCATCATAGTGTAATTGCTATATAATACAGTTGTTAGCCTTCCAGTGCGTAACCAAGAGTCATTTATTAGAATATATATTAGCTCTATATATTAATATGATAACCTGTATGCATTTATTCCTGGTTCAACTGGTGTTTTTTCGGTAAAAATCATAGTTACGGTTTAAAGCATCTCCTTATGCCAGATGAGTTTGAGAACTGGAAAGCAATGCTTTTTGAAGAAACTTTTTACACAGATGCAATCATGTCGTGATCACGTGATCAAACGCAGCATTAGCACACGCGTGGAGCCACGCAGCACACGTCAAAAGCACCGACAGACGCCTGTCACGTCTTTCATCCATATCTACAGTGGCTGGTCAGTTTACCAGATGCAGCAATTATTTATATTGTGTCTTATCTCAGAAGGGCCTTGGCCATCCATTTTAGATGTTCCCTTTGATGTAAGAGCAGTCAGAATCCTTATGAGCTGTTTTGTTGACAGCACATTTCGCCACAGCTTTTAAGTGGTGTGGAGCATGGACTCTGGTTACCAGGGTTATGGATTCTTTTTTTTCATCCTTTCTGGATCTGTCTGCTCGCTGAGCTGACACCCGCCTTCCACCAAACCGGATGCTCTCCTTTCATCTCCCCTAGAAGCCCATCTCTCTGTCCCAGATGCATGGAGTGAGAAAGAGGGACACTGGACCAAATTTCAAAGAGATAGCCATGATAAGAAGTCACTGCAGAGTGACCCAGTACTTTCAGAGTTCATGGATCGATGATGATGTCACTTGTAGCGGTATTCTCAGCAGCCTGTTTACGGTAAGGCTTTCTGGTCACAACAGAATGCTATTTTTACAAGTGTCTCATAACAGCTGTCACATACTGTAATCGCATGCTTTTTATTTGTCATAACTGTGATTGGTGTCATAAGCAGCCTGATGAAAATGCGTTTAAACTGTCACTCAATTGAGCAGAAATATTTCTAATGTGTGACATTTCAAAGTGACTCAGTCTAACTGCAGGAAGTTTAAAGAAAAATCGATATAATATTAAAAATCGACTGCTCATCCATCTGTAGCCTCATCTACAGTATTATGTTAATGTGCTTTATCTGTGCTGTGAAATTTGGCGTTAGGCAACTTAACGCATGCAAATCCAGACTTACTACTGACAGTCCATCCTGTCGTGTCTGTGGATAGAACAGGATAAAAATACCGACACACCGTGTGGACTTCCAAGGAAACCAGCCTGCCGTGTTCATCAGTGTATTTGAGACACGGCTGTTCCCAGTCGAAGCTCATTTTTACTGAATGAAATCATCGGCACGCTTGTTGCCAGGCAAACTGCTTTCACGTGTGGCCAGCTCTGTCGTCATTTTTTGTAAGAAGCCTTCCTTTCTGCATTATTGGTCGGCTCCCTCCTCCACGCTACCTGCTCCAGTGACTCTCTCATTTCCAGGATTAGCAGCTCTGGTTTTTATAGTTAATCATTCAGATCTGCTTTGTTCCCTTTAATCTACAGACCTTAGCTAATCTGAGATATGATCTACCGTATGTCTGCAAGATGCTTCCGGAGACCCCCGACAGAACGGCTGACACCGAGCAGCTCCCCTGCTACTAGAAGGGAGAAACAAGTGCCATTTTGTACTGGAGAAATGTATCCTCTAAATCAGGCTGTGGACGTCCGGGCTGATTTCGTGCATCACGTTTCTGTAGCCCTTCCTTGATGTTATGGAACACATAAGCAAGTGACAGTCAGAAGTTATGGATCTTAATGTGATGCAGTGATATAATGACATTTTAAATTATTATAATGAACCGGTACAGACGGCCACTGAAGGAACTATAATAAGCATGTATTCAGCATGAAGATCCATTAATCTTGTGTCATCAGATTTGTACTCTATGCATTATTTTAGCTAGGATAAATCATATATGTGATGACACAAAAAATATGTATCAATCATAAGAATTGCAGGCTACATGAAAATTTCTGAATTCTCAGTGTAATATCTAGAAATTCCTGTCTTACCACAGTTACCAAACTGTTGCCTTGCAGAAAAATCTTCGTTGTGCAAACCTTGTTCTTCTATCCCAGCTTCACCGTGAACTTGGTACAGGATTCTGACAGGCAGGCAGGTATCGCTCAGATTTTTAAGGCATTAGCAACGACTGAATCTAGTCTCTGGAAATGGGAACACTGTAATGTTAATGAACATCGAATTGACGTAAACCATCACAGACTCATTTACAATGGACTTTTTTTTACATTTCTCCTAGTTCCATGAGATTCTATACGGCTTAAAGACTCAATATCTCATTTTTGTTTCCATTGTGTATTAAACAAATGAAATGTCAAAAGCTTCTGAAAAACGTTCTTACCACTGTTGTGTCTGGCGACACATTCTGGTTTTTCTATTCATATTGCTTGATTCTGCTATAGACATGTAAAATTCATTCCTATTACAACATGTATATCAACAACTATAATGAACAACAATAACAAGAATATTTAGTAACGTTAACGATTTCAACATTACCATAAGCAGGCTAAAAAGCTCTTTTGAGAGTGGGTGATTCGATGATGTCACAATCAATGTGTATCTTGGCTTGCAGGCTGAAGGCTGACTGCCAAATAAGACGACACCTTCCACAGTGCGAATCACGGGTCCTCCCTGTCTGACGGTTACCAGCTCCCCTGAACCTCCCCCCAACACACACCCTGTTCCACCGTTTGTCCTTCTTGCATATGCAGTAAAACATGCTGACAGACAAAGAAAACATATTTCACTAAAGCTCAGAAAATTATGGCATCAGTGGATAGTAAAGAGGGGCCAGCCATCTTTAGAGAATTTCTTCAAAAGCAAATAAGCAGTACGACAAGTAGAATTGGGTTAAAAAAAAGGGGGGGGCTTGTCTTAGGCAAAGCCTACACTGTACTTTGATCTCTCTTTTAAGATTTTGGCTGGAAATTTTGTAAATATCGAATCAAAATCTTAATCTAATTTGGCATTTACATGTACAAGAATGCTACAGAAGCAGTACTCCAATGTTACAGAGGCTTCACTGTTACACAAACCAGAACAATGTGCTTTAAAGACACACAGTTGGGTAAACTGGCTTTTAAAAGGTCACTGTACAACAGGGATTCTGCACATCATTTGGACTTGTGACTGTTAATATATTATGATCAAGGACACGGCTGGAAAGCTGGCAGTCTGCTTTGTCTGAGCTACAGCATAATCTTTTAGCAAACAAACACTACATAAACATACAGTATTTATGAATAAACTACGTAAAGCAAGGTGCCAAAAACCTCAGGGTGTACTGAATTTTTGGGGCCATGGAGCACCATGATCATTAGCCACTATTTTCAGAAAAAGAAATTGTGTTTGCTTTGCATAGAAATGTATTCATATTTGACAGACTCAGTTACTGCATACAGAACCTCGGGCTACAGTTAATGCATTAGAAGCACATTGACACGGGGCTCAGTACACACCGCACAAAATCGTCACCACTGATTTCCAAATGACTCTTCTGTACGTCCCCAAAGGATGGTGGCGCTGCTGCCTGGTCATCCATAACCCTGAATCCTAAAACATCAATGAGACATCGCAACGTAGCTGTAATTCATCAGGAAAAATAATAATTTTTTTTTTATATAGCGCCTTTAACAAGGCAGCAGTGGCAAGGAAAAACTGCCTCAAGGGGAGGAAACGTTGGGAGGAACCAGAAAGATAAGCAAATCATAAACTTCATCAGATCTACGATGCTGAGAAGTGAGCTTCACATGTTTATATTTATGGCTGAAGAAAATATGCAAGTAAATAATAAGTGGAGAGGTAACTGTAAAGACAGAAAAAACCCCCAAAAAAACAGAAAAACCATAGAGCTAAGGTGGGCAGAAAGAGCTGACAATTCCACGATGAAAGTGACATAGTGGTCGTTTTCTTTATAAAGCACTATTGCACTCGCCGAGGGTTCAGGTCGCTTGAGGAGCTTTTCTTCCAATTTCCCATGTTCAGCTTTTTGCATAACATTTCAATTAAAATTTGCTACAATACACGTACACCAAGACAAAGTGTACACCAGCATCTGTCCTCCTGTTCTTTCTGTCCCATGTAATCATTTGGGACTGAAGTGAGTGAAGGAATGATATAACAGAATGCCTTTTGTATTGTTTTTCTTCCAAAATGGCAGTTCTTAGACGGCCCTAGATGGCCATGCTGTCACACAGAGATTAACCCAAGGAGCCAACTTTTGTTACTCATATGATCAAAGTTACCCAAAATCTGTCATCTGTGAAATTAACCCATCCAGTGCAAACGGTGATAAATTGCCTTTTGCTGACTTGGGGACCTTGCAAAAGTGAATAACAGCTATCCTGTATAAAATAGAAAGGGTAATGACTGTCATTTCAGGGTCACTTCATATTTAAATGATTCATGGATCACCTTTGGTTCATGTGTCACTTCTGTTAGTAAATTGTCTTGACCTGTTGTGATTAATTTCCTCTCTCTTCTGGACATTTTCTGTTCTGGTTTTCAGTACCGTGAAAATATTTAATTTACTATAATATCTGATTTCACGTATTTGTGTTGACAATAGATTTCAACGCTGAAATCAGGGTTTGGTTTATCCTTTCATTCTTGCTTATGGTTTCCCAGTGCTTGTCACGGCTACGCTCCGCCAGCCACGCCCAACCTCGATCCTCCTCGGAAGACCGAACCAGATGTTCTGAATCAGATGTTTCTCATTGGCAGATCACCGTCGATTCCCAAAGCTCACTTACCGATATGCAAAGGATTAAGTGTTGTCACCATTACCAAGCATTTCCTTGAGATCTGACTGTTCTGTGTTTGATATTTTACTATTGTTCCCAACTTCGTTTTCCTCTGTGACCAGCGTTTTGAATTTGGTAATTTTGTCGAATGCTCTTCTTGGATGTCAGAACCCTCTGCTTGTTTTCTGACGACGCTTCTAGGGTTAAGATTTGGCTCAGTAGCCTGCAAACTGGATCTCCCGGTTTTGACCATTCATCTGACTATGAACTTCAATTCTGTCTCGCTCCACTTAATAAAACTCATATCTCAGCAAGTGGATTCGTCCTTAGTATGTTCATTACAATGGTACTATGCATCTATTAGAAATGATAACTCAACACGATTAAAGTCCTCAAAAATACAGATGACACCACCATCAGCGACTCTTTGAAGTCCTAGATACCGATATCTGAATCTCCTCTAAGTGGCATTTTGACACAGATGACCTCAACTGTATCTCTTCAGACAAGTGAGGAGTCAGTCAGTACCTCCATGTCTGATCATGCAGAGTTGTTAGAGAGAGCATCTCAGCGTCGTCTGTCGCTGTATGCTATGGTAACATGGACACCATAACAAGGAACAGACTCCTGTGTATTGGAACAAAGGCCTCTTCAGTAACTGGTACTGGTCTCCCATCTGCTGTTCCCTGAACTTCAGACTTAGCACCAAATCAGCCAACTGGATGACCATCGCACCCCAACTTATTCTAGCCTATCATTCGACAGTTTAGATCACCTACATCCAAAATCTCACATTTTGCAATAAGCCAGTGTTTACATTTACAGACCAGCCCTTCAACACTCCATTTCATATTCAGTGTGTAGATTTTGCACATTTGAGATATGTTGTGCATTCCGTATTACGTCTTGTGCATTGTGTGCTATGATGTGTAATTTTGTTGTGTATTTCTCCTGCGTCGTGTACTACTCATTTCCTGTTGTTTTGTTGTGTGTGCTGTTGTCACTTGTAGTTAGCGGTACCAAAAAAACACAAAATGCACAAACTTTGGTTGTGTGTCAAAGATTCTGTTCTATTCCATTCTGCTCTATTCTTTAAAGTCTAAACTCCAAGGAAACTGTACCTCAAGGCCTCAACGTAGTTGCTTGGGAGAAGAGCAAAGTTGATGTTGTTTCTGCTGCTGGTCCAGATGCTTATAATGGTTTGGGGAGGAAAGCTTCCTGCCCTTAATGAACGGTGACTGAAAACAGGCCTGAGCACAGATTCTAACAGGAGTGCAGTCTGAGAACTGTTTCTCTTTGGACCTCTGTGATGAATCTCCCATACAGAAGTGGGGGAAAACCTCTAGGGGGGAAAAATAACTCTTTACTGAATTTTCAGGCTTTATTTAGGCATTTCATCATTATTTTTCATCGTATGGCTGAAAAACGGGCACTGTGAATTTTATTCATTACCATGTATCCCTGCCTTGTGCCTGGGATAAGTTCCAGGCTTCCCCAAGAAGGAAGATGGACCATTGGAGGATGGATGGATGGATGGATGGATGGATGGATGGACATTACTCTTAATAACATCATATAAGGAAAGACAGCGGATAGAAAGGGGGGCCGGGAACATCCTGTGTGACGCTCAACCCAGTGGATCAGGACGTTCATTCACTTCACTGCTGATTTTTTACGCATCATGTAAAAATGGCCCTGGCTACATTCTCTCAGCCTTAGAACACACACCTAAAGTTTGACGTCCGATGCCCATAACCCATTCTGTCCATCTCATCTGATCAAATAATGCCCTGAATTTTTCTCCCATCTCCACATTAGCCATACGAGTATTTGATCCGCATTTCTACATTTTCACAGAACCGAGGCTGAGAGGCGATCAGTTAATATGCTGAGCATATTGATTTTGGTTGTAAAATTATGGCCTTTGAGACAGTGTGGAAGCTGGCTGTACTCTTATTTCTGTTATGGCTTGAAGACTCTTTGGTAGTCCGGTCTCGTTTGAGACTGATTAACATGTCTAAGAGATCGGTGTATTACCTTCACGGCATCTGTCATTATCAATTAAAAGTCCCTGAAATGTCATCAATATAGGCAGATTTAACTGAAGAACTGCTCTTTTCCCCAACATTAGCCCTACCACACGTACAGCAAGGGGCTGGCTCGGTGGGTCGTACTGTTGCCTCACACCTCCAGGCGTGGGCATTTGAATCCCACCTAATTAGCATCTCAAAGTAGCCCACAGAGTGTTTGTGTGTGCCGTGTGATAGACTGGCATCCCGTTCAAAGTGTACGTCTACCTTGGATAGGTTTCAGGCCTCGATGATCCTGACCAAGATGGACAAATGACCCGAGTGAGTATTAATTAAGTCTAGGAAGAAAATAGCCTCTTCTTTATCACAACAAAACCAAGACTCTTGACTATCTGCAGGATATTAGCGAACATTACCTTACATAATGGCCAAAGTTCTTCATATATGACATGTTGACCTATTTTATTAGTTGTAACTTTTAATACGAGCAACTAGTGAGCAATTGTGTGCTGAGATTTGTACAATGTATCTGTTCACTTATTGATCTAATGAAATACACACTTTGAACAGGGGTAGCCAAAATCACCATCTATCAATCACCATTTGTTTACTTCTTTCATATTCACAGGTCTAATGTCATTATGTGTGCTCTGTGGGTAATGCCATTCTGACCAGGTTTCAGAGAAGATAACCATCGGTAAGACAGCACATAATATGTTGACTGTAGACAAAGATGAAAAGTTACTGTGCACACATATTTCTAACTTTTATACTGTTATTGGCCAGAAAGTCTCTGTAGGAGCCTAAGAACGCTTGGTTGACCATTGTTGAGCGTATTCTCAAAACCGTGACACCCGGGTGAAGTAGTGAATGATATATAGAGTAACATTGTCGCATTCCTCGTCATCTCGACGATGGAATCCTAACTTTATAACTTTAGCGGTTTAAAGCCGCCCAAGCCGCCTAAGAAAGCCTTAGATAATCTAAGACAATTGTATTCTGATCTGTACTTGTGATACAATGACCTACAAGAAAGGGAGTCACACGGTCGTGTGAACTTCGCCTCTCTGGTATTCCGAGTAAAGATCCTTAATAAAACCTAAGTGTTCGCCTGGATTACTTTCGAGCGGAGGGAAGAGAGTCAAGCGTCAACCATACGACTTCCTCGCAAAAAGAGCCCTACAGTCTCATTGGTGTTACAGAACAGCTGCTGGTTCTGCATAATCCAGTATTATGAAGTAAATCATCACAATATACCAAGATTATTGCATAACGCATAGTGCGTTAAAACAACAAATCCTGACACCACGATGCCAAAAGCGCCCAAGCATTAATCACCAAGTCACATCAATTGAAATACGAGACAACGGGAGGTTTTTAACGTCTTGGGGAAGCATTGAGCTGCCGAGTCAGAAACGAATGAGTGATGTGTGAAATGTCTCCGGCAGGAAGAGGAAGAGGAAGTGATTTAGTTTCGTGTAAATGGTTTGGAAGAGCCGGTTCTGGGCTTGTGAAGACAAGCTAAAAGTTTAATTTCAACATCATTTATTTATTTAACTCTAGTTACCAGTGTATATTGTAATGTTTCTCTGTATTGCATGAAAGTGCAAATTTATTCCTTCTTTTTAAGCAAGCCAAATATAACGTGAAAACCGTCTAACAATATTAATCGTAAAATCAATACAATAAAATCGTTCCACTGTTTCAGTCTCACGCAAAGTTCCCCTTCGGCAAGTTTCATTGGAAAAACTAACAAAGAACAGCCTGGAAGTTTGTACAGAACTCTGCCGAGGTCTCTTGATTGCCAAGAGCTTACTGTGGTGTTTATGCCTACAGGAATATCGACAGTCAGGGAAGCACATGCTGAAAAGACTTGGTTAGAAAAGATGGCCATTACAGAGCCATTAGAGGCTACCTTCCCTCTCTCTTCACACCTGTTCCTAGTTATGGTGATTACTGGTTTACTTACACGCTGTGCCTCCTTCCCACTGCGTTCAGTCATTGAGTCTCCTGTGTCCTGCCTTCTGTGCTTGTCTTGACGACCCTGAGTCGAGTCCTTGTTCACCCTGCACTTTTGCCTGTTGAGTGTTTTCTCCAGGATGGAGGTGATGATTAGTCAGCAGCGGTATAGTTTCGTGCCAGCAAAGAGCACTACAGATGCGATGTTTGCTCTGAGGGTGTTGATGGAGAAATATAGAGAAGGTCAGAAGGAGTTGCATT